>PQXI01000126.1:0-105735 GCA_004786145.1 Botrytis paeoniae
ACCTAGAATCTAGACTACAAAGTGGAAGATATATATATGTGTGCACGTGCCATATCACATGTGATATGGCACGTGGTACATATCGTATATTTCCAACAATAACTATCATTCTCACACCACACCGAATCCCTCAGAACCCCACATATTAATGATCCTATTAGCACAATAGAAACTTAAATCTTAACCTCACATCACTCACATCACTCACATCAATCAAAGTCAACAACCGAGATACCAACTTCTGGCTTCCAACTACATATATTTCTATCTATATATTCATCCCGCTACTCCACCTCCCAAACTTCCACCATTCAAACAATCAAAAAGTCCCACTAATAGGTACCTGAGTAGACAGAATTCTGGCATCATATGGTATCGAACGTATGTAAGTATGCATTCTAACATCTTCTCCAATCCTCTACTCTCTCATCTGGTCTCCTTATCCTCATCTCCCATCTCCTTTCATCTCGCACTTAGCCTCTTTTCCCACCCGATACACCGCACCCACGGATCCAACCACACCCCATCCACACAACCCAAACATCTCAAAACACACAAAAAGGTATCAATCAATCCTCCCAAACTAAAGCAACATAATAATAAAAAAAGGAACAAAGCCAAATTCAAGCTCAAAAATATTCATGCGTATGCATATATCCTATCCATACACAATCAACGCTCGCTAATTCATCACCTCATAATTTTTTGTAATTCTTTCGAAAAAAAAAGGGGTTTCGACATCTTCCCCCGTCGACTCGCTTTTTTCATTCATCTTTCCTGTGCAATGCAAAGAAATGCCGAACCCGAAAAATGCAAAAATGTAAATGCTGTGGAAAAATGTGAGAAGTTCCGATATATGTTATTTTTTTGCCCATTTATCCGTCCATGCATCCTTCTCTTTCTTTTTCTTTTTGCCCATTTTCCCTTTTCGATCATGCTCCTTGCTTCCCGCTTTCCACTCGCCCCCATCCCTCGATCCCCCAACAACCTATCAAACAACCACATCCACCGTCATCGGCCGTCTAATACTCAAACCCTTCAATTTCTCCTCCACTCTCCTCAACACCTCCGGATCCGGCTCCGGTACCACTTTCCGCGGAACAGCTATCATACACATATCACATCTAATATGCTTACACCTTGTACATTCTTGTATGCTCATTTTCGGATCCGAGGAAGAATGGTGAGGGAAAGTTTTATCGCATTTATGACATGCGAATTTTTTGTTTGTGGAGGATGGTTGATCGCCAGGGTAGCCATCGGGGTATTTCTGTTTCTTGGGTCTGGTGGGATGGAATTATTAGTTTGAGAGGTTTAGGGGAGGAAAAGGGAAGATAAAAAGGGGAGAAAAATCAATTTTCTTTTCGAGCGGAGCGAGCTATGGGGGTTTTGGGGCTTGCCCCCATAATCAATTAATCAATCAATTGAATTGAACTGAATTCAATAGGATAAATTGAAATGACGCTCCGCTGGCCCTCCGGGGGCCACTGCCGTGGAGGCAGACTATTTTCCTCGACTATTTGAAATAGAGAAACAAAAGCAAAGAGGGAAAAGAAAATAATAATATAAAAAAAACTTACGGATTTCGAGGACAATCAGCACAACGAGTATGAGAACAAGTTGTACAAATTTTATTACCCGCCGTAAAAAGAGTCGAACATTCATGACAAGTCCTTCTAACTCTTTGCATAGGTTTTTTCCTAACCAAAGGTTGACCACCCACTTTATGACTCGGTAAAGTCATGATTAATTTCTCAGCTTTTTTCCATTCTCTATCAACTTCCACTTTTGTCGGTCCTGTATTCGCAACTGCTGTTTTTCCTTTCTCCTTTTTCTTCAAAGGATATCTGGGACATTTTGTACATCTTGGATGTTCGCAATTGGTACAAATCTTATTGGCACCATATGTTGTATCACATTTATGACAAGTTCTATGAATCCTCATTCGAATGGGTTTTTCGATTCTCCAAACATCTTTTTCTCCAGTAAGAGTTTGCCATTCATGAGGTTCGATTTGTAATTGATAACGTTCAGCTAATTTTCGAGCTCTTTCAGCATTAATTTCAGCTCGAGATACTTTTGTTGGTTGAGGTTGAGGTTGAGGTTGAGGTTGAGATTTAGATTTAGATTGTTGTTGTTTTGTTGCGCTAGGAGTAGTGGTTTTGGTGGTGGTATTGGTAGTTTGTTTCGTTTCGATGACTGCAGGAATGGAGACGGGTATTTCCTTTGATGATTCTGGCGTTGGTGTTGGTATTGGCTTTGATTTTGATGTTTGATCAGTGGCTTTAGGGACACTAAGAAATTTATAACTTATTAGTAAATATGAACTTCAATCCTTAATCCTCAATCCTCAAATTTCGAACCTAAAACTATACGTGTATATGGTAAAAGCCAAAGACAATGAAAATGATATATATTGAGATATTCATTGCTTACCTGGGTCCTCCTGTTGTAGTTGAAGTTGAAGACTTTCCAGCAAAAGATAATCTTTTTGATCCATCACTTCTTTTCAAAACTGTCTTCATTCGTCCTAAAACTCGACTTAATCCTTTCTTTTTATCATCATTTGATATTGTAGGAACTGTAGGTACTGCCGGTGCTCTCGGTGCTCCTTGCGCTGAAGAACTCATTGTTGCGGGGTCTTATTTTTGAGATATATTCCGTAATCCGTATTCCGTAATCCGTAGTCCGTACGTAGTCCCTAGTTAATGTCGATCTGTCGAAATTTATTCTTGGATTTATAGAAATCAATTCGTTTAGGATTGAACCGATAGATCGGATTGAACCAATATTGAGGAGTGTATGTCGAATAAAAACCCCAGAAACCCCAGAAACCCAACACTCGAAGTGAAACTCGAAACTCTTAAAAACCAAATTCGAGATTCCATCAATCAGTTATACTTTTCTTCCCCCCAAGAATTTCCTTCCCTCTCTAACAAAAGTGGCGTATTAATCTCCTTATAGAACAAAAATAAATCCCCTTTCGATTTTTTGGGTGTGAAGTGTCACTACGATTAAACTTCAATCGATCGTCTGCCTCGTGCGTTTCGGAACCAATGTACCGGTATACAGGGAAAATATTGGAGACCAAAAAAAATGGACGATAATTATATCTTGTGTCTTCCCAAAACTATTATGTAAAAGGAATTGAAAGGTTGTATCGAGTGATTGATGTGGTAATCAATTGTCTTGAATAATTGTATGACAAAAAAATATATTAGGATGAAATGTTTGAGGTGATAGTTGGTGGTAATATGTTGTAAGCAGTAAGAATCGTAATAAGTGTATGAGATGATGTAGTAATGTTGTGTATGTGTATCTTGACTCTTCAGTCTATGTAAGTTATCAAGACGACTGACCTCTTTTATCAAAGTTCAGCTGTATGTAGGTAGATATCGGTTGAAGAAAAAGAGGAGAGAAAAGGGAGATGGATAGGATGATTGGAAATTAGCGAGCCAGCGAGGCAGCGTGCCAGATAGACGGGACAAGAGAGAACTAAAAAGTAAAATAATGTGGGGGCTTGATAGTTCCCGAATAATCAAAATGCTTGGTATTTTTGATGGCTTGTCGTTGGTGGAGAATGGGGTGGAATTGCTTGAATTTTGTTTGGGTACCGTGGATATTGTTAAATGTATGAAATGTACCGATCGAGGTGGTGGTTCCAAATGAATGGAATGGTAAATAAGATGATGATGGGTAGAATGAATATTCGAAGTAATGAAATAATATGCGATGAGATGCAATAAGATGAGATGATATGAGCTGAGCTGAGATTTCGAATAAGAATATTTTAAAGAAGTTGAAATCAAAATTATGGCGAGGTTGATTTCAAGAATGTGAATGTGACTGTGATTGTAGAAGTAGGTAGTCAAGTTCTTGAGCCTTTCCTTGCTGACATACCCTCCTTGTACAACTCAGAAGGGAAAAAAAAGATATTCGAGGGTTCAAGAGTGATGTGTGAGTACTCGTATTTCGATTCGGGTGATTGTGGTCTCGAATTTGAATTTGAACTTGAATTTCAATGATTTATAACAAAAGTTATACAATTAACCACTCTTAAACTCCACTTCTCATAAGATTGTAATTCTGACACGTATCGAAGATTCGAAAGGAGGAGGAGTATTTTGGATTTTGAGGGAAGAAGAGTTGATAATGTACTTATGATTACTCTAGGTCTGGTTTGAAGTTTTTGTTGATATGCAAGAATGAGGTGTAAAGTAATATCATTCGATCCAGTTATTCGATGAGGTTTTTTTTAACAAAAAAAGGGTTCTGTTTTTGAAGAGGGGGGTAGGATTGATTTGAAGGATGATTCAGAAGAAGAATAATATTTCATCATTCAAGGGTTCCAGGCCAAAAAAGGTTTATGTCCGTAACTATGTACGGCTTTATCCTAGGGTATATTTTCACTTTTCGTAGGGTTGGAAAACTTTGATCTATCCCTATTGTCCAATGTCACGTTGAAATGCCTCCTCCTTTTCCCCCACTCACTCACCATATAAGATGGATTCTAAAGGATGACTAGAGGAACGATTAGAGGAATGACTAGAGGAGTAACCTCACTATTGGAACGGTTGAGCCTCTAGATGAATGAGTGTGGTCAAATTGTACAATTTTGGTATATGTCCGTGTTCCTCTATGGATCAAAATACTGGGGTACTTTTGCTAATTATTCGTAGATTTTCGGATTTAGTTTCTTAAGAGGTTATTAGGTATCAAACAGAATGGAAATATTCGGATTTCTACGAATCCCCCGATTCTCCGAATCTTCAAATTGAATATCAAATCTACAACGGTAAACAGATACCGAATGAAGTCAAATATCCATCAAAAAAGTAAAGAGAATTATTGAAAATCTATATTCATCACAATCTTTAAATTCTTAGATACCTCGGTAGGAGTAGATTTCATATGACAATGATAGATGATATCTACTATCTAAAGAGTCGAGTTCGGTGATAGGTGATATTCCCCAGGGTATTTTGATCAATGAATGATATTTTTGTTATGGGTCAAACTCGGTCGAGACTCGAGAACCATGAAGATCTTTACATACATATGATGATTGGGTAGAATATTCTTTGTTTGTTAATAGCCGTGTCTTCCGGTTTTTTTGATATCTGATCAAATTGACTAAGTATATAGTAAGTAGTATTATGATAATCAAGATTAAACTCATTCGGTTATCCCCCCTTCATTGATCGCGAAAATCTTAAGACAAGACAACCAAAATGTTTTTAATAATCCAAACCCCCTCTCCCCCCCCAAAATCCCATCGAATTATTCTTCTCAATTCGTATCTTCAACAATCGAATTACCAATTATAAATATCATCAACGCGCTCGGCAAATCTTGACATCGGCACCATTACTCAATTCATATGTGAAAGGTAGGGTAACTTTTTTTCTGGATACCCGTTTTATCTACCTATCGACCGCGCGGAACCACCAAGTAGGTAAGTCAAGGATAAATAGGTAGTATGATACTATTCGGAATTTAGTTAAACAAGTCTGCACCTACTGACCCACGAATTGAAAATATCCCAGTCAATGGGTGGTGTGGAGTTAAAGGAAGATATGTGATGATTTGGGAAATTGATGATTTACGCGTCGACCATCGACGACGAGGAGACGGACTTCGTTTCAAATAATTTCTTCTTTTCATTGCCACCTTATTCACATACATACCTCGATACTCCATACATCACATACTTCAAGAGATCAGACAATCACAATATCATGAAACCCAAACCCCCATACCGAAGAAAAGAAAGAAAAGAATATATATCACAAACTGACATCACTCAAAGTATAAAAAATGGAAATCCCCTCACGGTTAGGAAAATCATTTCTAGGGATCGATATCCTCCCATCAGGGATTTAACAATTTACCTGTTCACGGCTTTGCATACGGCACGACCATCCCGTTCATCCTGCCACCCCATCCCATTCTATAGGTTTCGACCCATTCAACGGTAAAAAGCAAGATCCTCTCAAGACCATCTTAAAGACCCTCCCTTCTCCTGGAAATCCCTGAGTAATTATCAAATGGAACGAGCGCTGATTTGATCGACCCTAAAGCCCCACTCAGGCAGATCCATAATCGGATAGTGAAGGGATGTCACACATCCAAAAGTAAACATTATATTACCAGTGTGGCACTGTCAAAAAAATTCAAAATTATTTATTATGATTTGATACCAAAAAATCAAAACAGTCATCATTTTCTTTGTCATAATCAGCCGGTACTTAAGTTGGTTGTTTGGGGCCTTGCCATGGCATTGGTATTTTTCCCAAGAAATACAGATGTGTACTCCGGTAATATTTTGGAATGGTCTTGGCTTTTTTTAACCCAGCATTTAACCTAGATATGGTTTGAGGTGTGATTTTGGTGTGGATGAGATGAACGAATGAAGTGAGAGCTTCCGTATTTTACGATACGCATGATTCTATTCGTCAGTTGTTCTTCCTGAGACCTTTTGGATTTACAGAGTAGAGGGGAGTGAGGTTACTCGGTATGAAATAATACTAGATAAGGCATTCTTTCATACCTAGGTAGGGAGATAGAATCCTAAGAATAATAACGGCAGATGAAATCTAATTGATTGCCGAAATATATACCATTGAGTAGGTAAATGGTTTCACTTCATCCAATCACATCACAAAAACTAACAAAATATACGGTGTCATGTCCGGTGTACCTAGCCCTTTCTCCTCTTTCTTCAGCATATCAGTATACCTTAGTCTAAGCATTACAAGGCATCACAAACCTCTATGTATGTATCAACGTAATCGTACCACACTCTAGCCAGCCAGTCAGCCTAGGTACATACATACACACGTAGATCCATACATACATCCATACATACTCCGTGAACATACATACATCCATGCATCCAAGTTCCAACACAACATACCTACAAACTAAAATCATGCTATCATCCTCGCTCGGCCTCCTGGAGGTAAGTAATCCGGACCCATCCATTCCAAATAAACATCTATGTAATTTAACCCCATCTGCACGCCAACACATTTCCAGAAACTCTTGCATACCAATGCCATGCGGTATGAAGTCGCAGCATTGCAGGAAACGGTATCACAATGGAACATGAGTGCATGAAAATACATTCTATCCGCGTACGGAGCATATACATAAATTAATTCCATCACACACACAAACACTAGAATCTAAAGAGGGGCTAGATTGTAATTGATATCTGAACTTTGGATTGGTTAAAGTACGTTGGGGGGAGGGGGGGGATGTAACGTGAGGTTTTGGGAATGCTCAGTCGTAAGTTGAATCACGATTTGTGAGGTGTGGTAGTCGTACTGATTGACTGAGTACGCAAACACAACACGAATCGAAAAGGGTGAAAACACGAGGATGGAGATACGATACGATACAGTTCGATACGATGCATTAACATACGCAGCACATCCCATGACAGTAAAAGGAAAACCGGCTATCTTTTCCCCGAATGAATGAATGGGAAATCTTCCTATTGTACAGATAGTACAGACTGTACAGTATATTGATTGTGGTTACTTGCTTGTTTGCTTGCTGGCTACGGAATAACATCGCGCAAACATCGTACTCGCATCATCAAAATCAAGCTTTCAAAACAAAATATCCATCTGGTGGGTTGTAACTTGTAACCGATCTGGTAAAACCACGGATTGATGCTTCTTAAGTTCCATGCATACATATATCATTCCATTCCATTGCATTATCAAGCTTAGAAGCTTCTGTCATGTATCGATTCTATCGAAGCTCCACTCCGTCTAGGGTGGAATGTAGTTATGGTTATAGTTTGGGACATACATACATAGACAGACGGTATATCCATCCATACATACATACATACGAAGTACATCCATATAATATACCCACGGCATATACATGCGCGTGAAATCAAAAAGAGAAAACATGAACGAAGATCTTCTATCCAAAGTATCTCCATCCCCACCCAAAGAAACGGCTTTGGAAATTCGAAAGGTTTAGAAATGTACAATGACGATATATCTATCTATTCATCCCTAAAACCCCTTCGTAAATCGTTATGGAAGGGGAGGGACCCAACATTTAATTTTTTGGTCCCAAAGACAAAAACTTAATTCTCAACGATTGTTGGGCCCAACTTAACCAAACCGTCACACCATTACAAGGCTGGACTTGGATGGTTGTGAAAATGGGGATTCATAAGAATCTTTCCATAAAATAGGTATGATATATAGAATAAAAAAATATTTTTTGGAACTCTAACAGATTATGCATGGAGATATGTATGTATGTACATTGTACATTGTACAGAGTCCAGATGTCAATATCTGTAAAATGAATAATTGATATGTCATTCTCTATAGCGCCGGGCTAGATTCTTCGGTGTGAGACATCCTTGCGTGGGCTTTTTTGAATGGAAGTAAAAAATGGATGATGAATTGATGGATGAATGGATATCTACGGGTTAAAAATTGAATTGAATCGAATCAAAGACGAGTGGATTGAATTATCATCTAACTTACCATGCCATGCCATCCATACCTTACATGCCCAATGCACCGTTACCGTACCAGCTATTCGGAAAAAATACGGTTTCTGGAATCTCCCCGGGAAACAGGATGGGGCGGCGGAGATAGGGAGGGACTTCATGTATGAAAATGGAGAAAGAGAAAGAGGACATAGCTTTCTTTCGATAAGCTGAAGATATATTTTTCTGGGTATTAGTATTAGTATTGGGATGGGGATTGGTTGAAACATGGAAACAGAACAAAGTAATATTATACTTCGTACTTCGTACCAATACATTTCATGATTTGGAGATTGTGATTTGATATTTGATACATACCCATACTTCAGTGCTTGTATTCCCTCCCTTCGTCTCGAATTTCCGTATTGTACAGGATAAGATAGGATAGGATAGATATGAGATATTCAATCTACGCCACATCGACCCATTCCATCCCTCTCTACGCCGAAAATCCTACCCATCAACCTCTACAATTTCCAAAATCGGATGATTCTAGCGGCACAACCGATTTCGATCCTAGTCATCTTTCTTTCTTTCTTCCTTTTTTCCTTCTCCCCTGACTGCCTCTTACACTATGAGTCTCATCTCATCACATCACATCGGATGCGGATGTATGTCCTCTGACCGGACGTAGGTCCAGAATCTTTAAATCTAGAGTTGAGATTTCCACCAATAATACTTTGTACTTCGTAAATCTCAATTTTGTACTTGATCGAAGTCACTATTTTATTTGAGATTTATCTCGTCATGTTAATAGATAGGTAAATAGGTAGATAGATAGAATAGGCTTTACTTACTTCTAAGAAATCAACCCATCATAACTTACAATTGATTGATGAACGTCAACTTTCTCACTCACATGTCTGTGCTTTAGGGTTCACGACGGGAAGTCTAAAGACTAGCTAGCTAGTCCGTCCATCGATAGAGTAAAGATTAGTTTCAATTTCTTGAATCGCTGGGAGCAAAATGGACCAAAGGGATGATTTTTAAATGGTGGAATGAACGAGCTCTCAAAGTGGGAAGAATGGGGACGGATAGAACCGCCATATTAGTTGGCGCTGAGATCGTTTATTGATCTTTACTTTGGGGCTTTTTTGGGGCTGGTGACGGGAGGTTAGTATTGTGGCTCTATTTATAAATTTTATGTGGTTGTGAACTATTTTGTAGAGAGAATTGAATGATGATTGTGATCATGATGTATTGTATATTCATATGTATAAAGATAGATTTAGGATAACAAGAAATCATTCCGTCTCCCAATTTCTGCAATTTCTGGAACTTCTAGATATATAGAATTGATTGATACTATATTGATATCACGTATATACTCCAGTATCCAACAAACAAACCGCAACTCTAACCGAATACCCTGAATTTCCATTCAGCACACCCCCACCCCGCCTAACGCACGCCACTTTTCGCTAATCAAATTCCCAAGCCTCATTGTTCCAAGTTTCATCCCGACACAAAATAAGTAATCATACATACATAATATTCAAATCCAATACACAGGGTCTTGGGAATCTTTGATACGACGCTGGTGAAAGGTACTAGGTAAGATTTTGTATTCTGACTGATTGAATGATTGATCGATTATAGTATAGGACAGACAGATTTTATATATATGAAAATCATGATACAGCGATATTCCTAGTAGTTCTCTATATCGAATAATCATGATTGAAGATCAATTTACGATTGGAGATGAGAAGATGAAAAGATGAAACATATGATTCGGCGATTAATCATTCATTACTGATTGGACTTGTTTGGATCAGTCGGGATGATAAGAATAGAATTGGAAATATACGAATTCTCGTACGATATATGAAGGATATGTTGTTAAGCTGGATGCGCATGGACCGTTTATTACGAGATGAGATGAATGATGTTTGTTTGTTTGTTTGCTTTGTTTGGTTTTTTCTCTACTTTGTACAACCAGCCGGTTGGGTACCTGGATCCTAAGAAATCGATCAAGTGAGCAAGGTCTTACCTGTTAGAATATTCAATTTTCCTCAAAAATCAAGATAGTCGGGGGTTTATTTTCTCGATGTACGAAGTATGTTTCTTCGCAAGAACTCGCCAGCTAGGAAGGCTATAAAGATATAAATTTTGATGTCTCGGAAGAAAACCTCCCAGATCATCGGTAGCAAGTGCATCTTCGAATTTGGTTCCCGAATCTTGACGCGGTCTCATGGCCATCTCATGAGTGATGAATGATTGATTGAAGTAACCGTGCGTGAGTGCGTGCGTTCATGGTATCCCACTGAAATTTCATGAAGCAAGGAACTAGGTAGGTATTCGGGTCATTTGGACGACGGGGAGAGTAAATATGGGGTTTCTATAAGATTTATCTTCATCGGAAGTGTCTAGATTGGTGGGATGGATTGAATTGATTCAATTGGACTAAAGTGGAATGCAAGGGGAATCTCGTGAAGATTACCTATTTTTGCTAAGCTTGTTAGATGGAACTCTTGAGTGTATAGTACAATTGAGTATCGTTCGATTTCGTACCAAATTCATAGATGGAACGTACGGTAGTGAATACTGAGAAAGTTAAGTGCCGTTTGGAAGACAACTTATATGTTGTTTGTGTATAGTACAATATCATGATTTCTTTCTCGGTGGCAGTATGTTGTATCTATTCGTGTCTTTTTTTTCAAGGGTTCAATAGAAGGATATCAAAGTGGAATATCAATCTTTGGTAATTTATAAGTGTTAATTTGATACAGAAAATCTGATTCCTACGGGAAATGTTCTATGAGGTAATGCTGAAATCGAGAATGAAAGAATGAGGGGTACGCTTGTGGTCTGGTTACAGTTGGTTGTCGGGAGGATGTACATTTTTTATCATGTTGTCAAAAGATGTAAGCTAGTACTGGAGTTTTCTGAATATACCAATGTGTGCGTATATGTGGTCACTTGTACCATTTTCCTATACTATTTTGTGATACTCAATTCTATCATGTTGAAAACTCCACAATCCGACAGTAGCATAATTCAACAATAGAACTCACTCCCATTTATTCAAAAGGTTCAAGTCATGAAGACAAAAATATGTATCCCATTCTACCCAAATACCTCAGTCACTTTAGTTCATAGGACACTAGATTTATCCATGGAATCGTTCAAGTAATTCATAGATTCGAGACTTCTAAATCATCATGGTCTAAATATTTCCCTCACATCTTCATATGATAATGTAAGTTGAAAGGGAGAGCAATAATATCGCAGCATATATTACCAATAATACGGTATGCTTTTTTATGATACCTGGATAATTATACAGGAGAGTTGAAGTCCAGAGGTCGGAGGAACGATCTCTAAACACATTCTTCTCGTTCTTTGGGTGTCATCAATGGAAATTAGAATTGGTAAAATCAACGAGTAAGCAGACCATGCGCTTATTTTGCTGTACGGACTATATTTCAGGAGAGAAAAGAGAAGAAAAATTACATGGAGTGGGGGTAGAAGAAATTCTCATTGTCGTTATATAGTTTAAAGATTCGCGGCTGAAATCATACACCAACAACCCTTGGTAGCGAGCAATATAATTCTCTCCAACTTTTACGGGGAAAAGCTCTGCATTTTTGGTTCGTAAGTAAGTAAGTAGCGAAACTGTTTGCGGAATATGCTCTTACTTAGGTGAGTAGAAAACCCCTACAGCTTGAATGTGTATGGTTCTTAGGGGGAGATGGAATTACTCTGTTGAAGGCTTATGTATAAGAAGAATGAAGTTGTAAGTAGATTGAAGATGATGAATATAATTGGGAATGATGAGAAGTATTTATCCTCTTAAGGTACACTATAATAGAGTGTTGAGAGAAGATTCACTTTGAGGGTTCGCATTTAATGGGGGGTAAGTTCGGATATTGTATCTCGTATAAAGCTCTTGGCTTTGATGGTAAAGATGACTTCTTAAGGAATGAGCAGGAGAAAGTGTAATGAATTCTAGGTATGTATTCATGTAATTCTTAGAGGTCGTATTTTGATTTTCAGATCGACGATGGTGCGTAATGATAAAACCAAAGAAATAAATACAAAATTGAACGATAGTATAAACATGATACTCGAAATTCAACTTCCCATTACGATTTTAGATCCTCCCTCGTGAAATTTGGGAATGGAAGAGAGAAGTATTTCTATATTGACCATATACTCAAAAGCTCTTTAGTCAATTTCACCTTTAAAGCTCAAGGAATAACTCACCCTTCCAAATTTTCTGTTGCATATCTGAAATTGGGCGTAAATATCCCATAGTACAGTCCAGACTATTCTATTATGTGGTAGTCACTCGCCTAAATTTAATTAGTAAGACTTTCCCCTTTGTTTCAAGTCACGACCACGTCTTACGGTCTTTCAAACATTCGATTAGTTGATTGCCGCTCATTGAACAATGAACTGACTTATATCGAAGTTTTGTTGCACATCTAATATTGGGCACGAGTTTATGAACTTGCTTCTCCATTTGAAAGTCAAGTGATTTCTTCTCAACGATAATCATGATTGGTTAATCTACTAGAGAATTGGGTTTTCTCAAAATTTAAGTTGCACATCTAGATTGGGCGCGAGTTCTTGAACCCGTTATTGGCGATTTAATAGGAGTGAACCCCGTTGGTGAGCATAAATTTCTTTGTTGTCACATGCAGTCAGCTTGACAATGAATGAATCCGGGTGCATTTCAACTGGGAAAGTTTCCTTAGCGAGGTCACCTGTACCATAATTTTGTGTACAGCAGTAATGATTTCCTTTTCCTGTAGAGACATTGTAAGGTAGGGTCACATTTTCTCCCCAATTTTCGATTTTAGGTGTGGAAACTATGTACATGAGAACATTCATGAGAAGATAGGTTTCATATTCCGTCTCCATGTCAACTTTGAAGATTCATCTATTCGATTCATCTGTGATTCTATGTGACTTAAAATAGATTAAACGTTATATTTCGGGCTTCTCGTTTACCATTTGAAATGTTTGATTTTCGGGCATTCACTTCATCATCTCTCCACAGATACTTATATCTTTGATTGGTTTTCAATACAATTTTCCATGCAAACATTCAAAATTATCTTCCAAGTATGCAAATAAAACAGAATCAAGTAACAAACCCGAAAAGAATGACATTCTAAATCACTTGATTCGGGACGGAGAATAAATATTTAACCGTACTAACCTAGTTACACAAATCAAGAGAACTCTTTAGTTGTACTAAAAATGAAAAGATCTAGCCCATTACTCCTTTAAAGTACTTTCTACCAGTGATTTACATTCACGTGTCGAGATTTCCCCATTTTCTCCATTCCAAATAAAGTATGAGGGGTAGTAGTGGGGCAAACCATACATCTTTAACCCTAAAGCGGGACTCTACTTCTTTCAGTTTATCATACATCAAAGTGGATATTCTACCCACAATAAACCTCAACGGAACTACATATTCTAGATAAATGTAAATCAAACGATATTCAACAACACGTGGAGGATCAATAACCAAGTCATTATTATAACAGTAGAAAAGAAGGCAGTTCCGGCAAAATAAGATATGCAACAAATTATCCAATCATCATGTAGTGAAACAAAGTAAAATCAGTGGAATCAGTGGAGTCAGTGAAACCTTATAATGTAAGTATCCCCGCACTAAAAGTAACACCAGCAGTAGTACAAGGACGATAATCTCTTTATTAAGTTGACGCCATATAGATGGTGGGTATACCGCGGAGCAGTCCGCAAATCGAGATATGCAACAAAAAGATTTTAAAAATATGATATGAATGTATGAATGTATGATAGTTGAAAGTTGAAAGTTGAATAGGGAAGTATGCTACGTTACATTTAAAGTCGTACTGAAATTGATCAAAATGTAATACAAATGATGTAGTAATTACCGGAATATGAGACTCGATGTGCAACAAACGTGGTTATAAAGATGAAGTTGTAAAATGTATGCGTGTTCGCGTGAGAGAGGGAAATTTTAATGTATGATGATGTGGTGTCAAAGAAAGGAGGGGTAAAGTTTGAGATAAGGTTTGAAAAATGAGTCGTGATTATATGTGTAAGTGTAAATATATGGAAGACAGTTCGTTAAAGTCAATTATTTGTTACTCCTCTCACACTTCGGATACATCGATTATGCACCTCGTACCTAATTCATTCATACTCGCATATATCCCCTGAAAAATGACCCTCTCTAACTCGGGCTCATAGCCAAATCTTTAATTCTTACTAGTGATTTTAAGGAGATGCCCGAAATATAAGATATGCAACAAATAATCTAATGCATCATGCATATTACCAAAGACTAAACCATGAAATGATCCGCAGATTACGATGTGCAACAAAACCAAGTCCTTGGGAAGTACCCGCATGCATTTATGGTGGCATGATTGATGAAGTAGTGTAACATTATTAGAAAGACTCGTGATTCGGATTAGTTATCGAGGAATTATCTTGAATGTCACTGGTGTGAGCCTTGTCGGCCAGGAGAAGTTATACAAGGGCTAATTTGTAAGGCTATATGTTTCATAATTGATGAGCCTTTGAAATACTTGTTTGGTAAGAAGATTTCTCGTGATTGATGTCTTAGAAATAGATGGACATTCTTCGGCAATTTGATGCATTTTGGACTCCCGAGAATTGTAAGCCGAGAGTTTATTTGCTAGATTATATACAGAATCGGGTTCGAAAGACTGTTCCAATATGCAACAGTAAAACAATCATCGCCCGTCTATGTTCAACCTCGTGGTGTTGATTTTCCTGGAAAGCGATTTTACTATTCAGATGAGTCGTCGTTCCGAATTATCCGACCTGCCCCTATTTAGGCGCGCCAAATCATCAATCGCTTCCAATGAAAGCTATACGAATAAATTGTCTTAATAAACTACTCAGGGATGAATTCAGAGAATATTTCTGGACTCGAAGGTGGAATGATTTTCGACATCACAAATCCGAATTATATATTCAAGGTGAGCGGAATTCAAAATCAGACGAAAGGTACTTGTCAATTCTGACGGCGAACTATTCCAGGGTTAGTTTGATAAGAATTAGAAAGGATAATGCCATAAATGATAGTATTCAGATATGAGTTAACTATCAGCTAGTGCCGATGATATTGTGGCATCTTTTACAGTCGATTTCCTCATTTTTCATTGAAAAATGGAAATTCCTTAAATTTCACTTGAATTTATGTACCCCAAATTACACAACAGTAGAAGGAAACCAAAGTGTGCCACTACTATTCTTGCTGATCACTCGGATGCTGTTTCCAAATTCTTCGAAGTCTTGCTTCGAAGTTGTTGAGTTTAAATAAATACTGTTCACCAGTTTTGAAAATACCAAACTACTGACGTCGAGAGTTCCACGTGACATAAGAGTTCAATAGACTTCTCTTTTATGATTCAAGATCTCATCATCATCCAGGCGGTCTCATTATTATTTATCTTTCCATGTATATCACTTCGTTCTCATCGGTACTAATTCAACTTTAATTACTCCCATCAAAAGTTTTTCCTTCCTCATGAATTAGGTGAGTGACATTACACATGTGATGGTTGAAATTTCCAGGTCAAAAAAGAAGCAAGCTGAATTCCAAGGATGAGATTACGGGCCCACAAACTTTGACATAAATACAATAAGATCTAACTCTTCCGGAAAATCCGGTTCTCAGATGATTATATTCTTCTTTTTCTTAGATGGCCATTTAAGTGGCACGTACAATGATACAACCCAACATGTTACCAACATATCATCAACACGTGCCTCAAGAGCGCAGTAGTATGATCAATGACTTGTTTTTTTTTATGAAACAATTGTTTTGCCAAGCAGCTCTTGGGTTTGCTTTATCTTCTAATAAACACTTTCATCTTCCCATTTTACTACTTCTCATTTTTTTTACATTCCCATACTCTATTCTTGATCATCCAGATATCATCCTCAATTTCACGTACAACCTAAGATTTTCTCAATCTTTCAAACCCCTTCTTAAACTATCAAAAAACACTTATCACCATGAAGGCTGTAATTGTCAAAACAGCTGGTAAAGCTATTGTATCCAACATTCCCGAACCTGCTTTGAAGCCCGATTTTGTGAAAGTCAAGACTGTCGCAGTAGCCATCAATCCAAGTTTGTACACATACTTCCAATAACCCCATGAATATTAAACTAACCTTACATTAAGCGGATTTTCATCATGCATCAGGTGTTGCTCCAAATGGTCATATACTTGGATGTGATTATTCTGGTATAGTTGAAGAAGTAGGACCAGAATGTAAGAATTCGGATTTGAAAAAAGGAGATCGTATTTGTGGACCTTGTCATGGTGGGAATACCGTCAGTACATCCTCTCATCTTATTCTCTCTCAGTATACCTCATAGCAATACTTCTCTCAGCAAATTTCATAAAAATACTAATTTTCGTATAGAATGATAAAGAAAGTGGTGCCTTTGCCGAAGCCATTTTTGCACCAGATGGTATCTTAACCAAGATCCCAGATAATATGTCATTCGAAGATGCAGCCACTATTGGTGTAGCAATCACTAGTGCAGGTCAAGCTCTTTACATGAATATGAATCTTCCACTCCCTACTGAACCTACTCAAACTCCATTTCCAATATTGATTTATGGAGGAAGTACAACTAGCGGAGCTATGACAATTCAATTTGCCAAATTGTAAGTTATTCCTTCTCTTCAATTTCTCTTGACTTCTGTTTGAGAAAGACAGTCGAACTATGAGATACGAGAAAAAACTAATAACAATAGATCTGGTCTCACTGTCATAACAACCTGTAGTCCATCAAACTTTGATTATGTCAAATCACTCGGCGCAGATGCAGTTTTCGATTATCATTCTTCCACTTGTGGAGCTGATATTCGAGCTTATACTAATTCATCTCTTCACTATATATATGATTGTATATGCTCCGAATCTACATTTGCCATCTGTGCTGAGGCTTTTCCTGAGAAGGGAAATTTTACCGGGGAATTGAAATTCATCGGTGTACTTCCTGTTGAAACATTTTCAAGAAAGAATGAGGAGAATGTGGATGCCAAAGCTTTCTTAGCATACACGGCTTTTGGAAAAGCATTTTCAAAGTTTGGTTTGGATATTCCATTCTATCCAGAGCATTATGAATTTGCAGTCCGTTTTTGGAAGATAAGTGCAAAATTGCTCAAGGAGGGGAAGATAAAGAATCAACCTGCTATCGTGAGACCAGGAGGATTAAAGGGAGTGATTGATGGGTAAGTTGTTTTTCTTCATTCTTTTCGAAAAGATAAATTTATATTAACTGGAGTTTAGTATGTTGGAAGTATCGGAAGGTAAAGTCAGTGCGGGGAAATTTGTTTATAGAATTGATGAGACCCCAACGGATGAAGAGTTGGAAAAGATGAATAATGAGGAAGAACAAGAGATTAAGGGACCTGATCTTTACAAATCTCAATGGATGAAATGATTGATGATCAGAGTATTGAGGATATGTCACATGCCACTTGAGTCGTCGTGGTCTTATTCTTATCCAGGAAGATAATGGACTTCCATCTCTTTCTGATTTACTTCAAATATTACGTTGATTAATGAATCCACAAGTATTTCATGCATAAATTCAAAGAAGATAGTTCTTATCATCACAACAACAATCATCAGTTATCTCTCTCCTAACCAGAACTTATGCCATAACAGGACCTTCAACCCCACCATTCCTATACCTCCTTCCCGCTACCCCAATAATGCCTTCTCCTCCAACCGCTGAAATACCTACTTTATCCCCCAAAATTATATCCCAATCACTGCTGGTTCATCCGCCAAACTCCTGAAAAGTTTCCCCTCATTTCCGGTGTTACCATGTAGCATTACTGGTAGTTTCGGCATTCTTTCAGCCGCATTTCTAGTTAAAAATATCATCGAAAGTGAATTTAATGTGGTAGTCCATGTACGATTAAATGCACTACGTATACCTAGGTACAATAATGATAATGTAAAGTAGGTGATTGAAATACTGACAATGATGATGACGGGTAAGGGCAGGTATGGGCGTTTGATTACTTTTCCCATTTCGGTAAAAAAAAAAGGATGGGCTCGATAGTTCGAATTTTCAGCTACGACTTCCCAGGCAGTTTTAGTAGCGAGAAATTTAGAGATTCGAAGACTATTCTCAAGATAATCTGGGTTGGCTGCGCATCGACTGGGATAAGATGCGTAAGACCTGATGATGTTAGTAACTATATAATAATTAAGTATAGATTCGATTTTTAAATACTCACTCTGATTTATCGATCTAGTAAATCTACTAAGCGGCCATTATATATTAAGTTGTTGATCATTACCGCTATATTTATCTACCATACCACTCCAATCTGGAAATAATGCTAGAGCAGAGGTCAAATGAGGGCTATGATAGTCAAGTAACATTCGATTTATAGTATTGTATAGACCAACTAGTGGATCACTTTCATTGAATATCGTTCGGGGTGTAGTTTCAGTGAAGCTGATGCCATTTTTAACATCTTACTTGCTTTCATAAAATATCTACCTCGCAATAGCTCCAGAGATAGGGAAATCGGCTGGTAATAGAGGTCCAGCGCTATTGTTAGCGTATGTCGGAAGATTGAAATACCCAAACGTGGTATCTGCATTGCACCTATAAATATTTAGTCAAAGCAATATTTAAATGCATTCGAGTGAATAATTACTTTTGTGTGTAATTTCTTAAAGATCCAATTCCAGTCGGTTCGTAGCCAACATCTTTCATGGTCCCACCAATTTCAAGATATAATTCTTCTTCGATAGTTTGTAGAGTCCTATTCACCGACCATGGAAAAGCAAATTTATTTCCCGGTACACAGACATTCAAACTCAATTCATTGATAGCATACCCAGTGTATTCAAGTGTCGTAGTATTATTTACAGTAGTTAAACTGATGGAGGTAGTCCATGGCGAAGGGCCTGGACAAACTGTTGGGAACTCGCGTTGTTGAATGATGAAACATGTAATGGATGTGTTCATTCGAAGACCAGTGAGTTATACATCCCATTGTTTTAAGTATTATTTTGAATCGCATACCATGATGTTGAAGAACTTGATAATTTTTCTTGGACACCCGCTGAAATATCAGCAGATGGACGTCCAATTGGATATGAGCTCGAAGAGTTTGATGGATTCCATAAATTATGCTGAATGTCATTTGGATTGGTGTCAACCAAAGCCGTACTAAGAGCTCCTTGATATCCATGTGAAGTATATAAATCGTGAAGAATATTTTCTCCGTTGAGTAGTGGATAATTACAACGATACATGTTATGAAAATAATCTTGAGATGGATGTTGAGGATTCGGTACATAGATGTCAAAAAAGCTGAACATTATCCCGGAGATGTAAATTTCTTCACACAGCCTTGAAAACTAGCCTCAAATCTTGTTTTTGTGACGGATAATAATCTTTTTGATATAGCTTACGGCACAGGTGCAGGAACAGCGACGCAGTCGTGGTTATCATGATCTATTGATTTATCCGCGATCCTTAAACCATCTTACACGAGAGTTCCCTCAATGATTATTGACTCGCTGACTTTGTGATGGTCTTTCTATTGCACAGCCAGGCGGACGATTGTTTCAAGGACTTACATTACTACATGATAAAAATTGGTTGCTTAATTGGATAAGCATTTGAAAATACTGTCAAAATTTCCCTCGTTCTGTTAGGCAGTTAGAAGTATTCAGACCTACAAGCAAAAATCGCCATCGAAATCGAACGTTTGCTGGTATTTTTACCTCTCCATACGTACCTTCTTCTCCGCAAATGAAATTTCAGTATATTTGTGAATTTTACCGGATATTTTTGGAGAATGATATACATATCAATCCCTAGGTAGAGGTGGAATAGTATGAATAATGTACATGTATCCATTAACCCAGTATGAAGAGACAAATACACTAGACTCAAATCTCACGTAAGACATTCGTTTCAAAATGAGCCACATTAACGATTTCGTGGATTGAAGCCTCACCGACTGAATATATATTCGTCGAAATCATGGCTTGTTACGACATCTTCTATAAAAATTGGGTTCTGATGACTTCAATCACTGAGCGCGAGGGGCATGAATCAAACATATAAATCTTGCACTCGGGTAAAAGAAAACATTAGAGCAGATGGAACTGTGTGAAATAAAATGCAAAGAATAGTATGCTTGTTTTCAATTGAGTTACCGACTCATTCGTCTGCTCATCTCCCGGAGCATCGAATTTTGGTAGTGGGGTATAAATGACTGCCAATGTAACCAACACTCTTTTCAATTCAAACTTCCGAAAGCCTTTACAACTAAACATCAAAAAATTAGTACCAATACTAGATCTTAATATGAGTAAAAAAATAAAACTCACATCACCACAAGCATATTCAGCATAACACTCAGTCCACTCGTTGCGTTTGAAAAGTACCACTCTTTCTTGCTTATAACAATTTTTTACCCCAACAAAATCCGACGATACAGCACTACCAATGATATCTCCAGCAGATGCTTGTGGGGCATCATAACCAATTTCGATTGTAATAGTAAATGGATCTACGGGTACTGTCACTGTCCATGAATTATCATGCCATTCGACTGTTTCATATAAATTGATAGAGGCAAATGAATCGGGTGGTAAATGGGATTGGGCAGTTGATAAAGACGAGTAGTATGAGATTTCAGAATAGGAAGATTGAGTAAGAGTATCGTAACAATCAGTAGGGTAATATACTTCCAAAGTATCTCTAGTTGAGACTAGAGCTGTAGAATTGGAGATGGAGAATGCAAAGAAAGATAATAAAAGCAGGTGAAAATTGATAAATTTTGGAGACAGCATTTTGGCAGGAGACATTAAAGACTGACTGGCAAGAAGGCCGTTTCAAAATGTATTCTGTGTGTATTTCAGACGATATATTGCGGAGAAATGGTTAGATTTATGGAAGGAGTGTATCGAGATGCGATGATATTTGACTTGGACTATTATTGAATTGACGTGGAATTCGCAAACCAAGGCTGATGCCTGCTTGGCATTCAATGTATTGACCGTGAATGGTAACAATTGAATTCCATTACGCATCAACAGTACAATAACACTTGATAAAAGTACTATGAGGCTTTTCCAAGAATCCGTCCTGCTGTAAGACAACGATCAACTATGGAAGATTTGAAGACTATGACCAGGCTTGTAGCTCCTTGTCACCGTGTACCTATAACGATATGGAGAAATTTGGCCAATTGCGCATATTCCGGTTCTGCACACAGCTTCTAGAATAGGTGATACGAGCTGCCGCGTTAGAGATATTGCAAATTCAAGCGGAGAATGGTCGTTCCCAGGTCGACCCTCGGTATCAGCTGTTCACCCCCACCAAGCAATGACCAAACGACGGAAAGCGGACACAAATTCCGACCACCGGGGAATGATTGGAATTAAATAACCTTTATTCAGCTTCCTTAGATGAAGACTCCATGAAGTAATGAAGTCAAATGAGAATTTTTAATTCCGAACTTTAGCATTCAAATCTCTCCACTCATATTCGACTACTCAGATGAATTCAAGACCTCAACTATAGCATTGGCCAAATTCCCAGTCTCCCATATTTTGTTGTGAGTTCCTTTCAAATGATTTTTGAGATTTTTCACCACTACTCCTCCATTAATGCCGTGCACATTCTTCACCATAACATCGATTTGTATCTCATCAACCAACTCATCATCTGGTGAAGTAGCAAAAGCAAGAATCTTTCCAGTCTTCCCAAATTCCTCGAAACTAGAAAATTTCGCTGGTGAAACTTCATCCCAGATTTTTTCGTCAGACCCGAATGCTTGAGTGAGAAATTCATTGTATGCAGGATGAGGATTTGTGTCACGAAGTAATCTTAAATCGTAAATTCCAGCTACTCCAAGAACATATCGTGGGAGTTTAAAATTCAAATGTTCATCTAGTATACCACAAGAATGTAAATATTCTTTTCCCATCAAAATTTGCATTGCTAGTGTTGCACCGCATGAATGACCAACGAGTAGATATTGATCTTCGATAGAGTATTTAGATTGTAAATAAGATAGCCCGGAACATATATCTTGTAGGTGATCAGGGTGCTTAGCATTGCGATATTCGTGCCTCGGAACTGAGGAAGAATCTTGAGGAAAGGATGGATGAGAAGATAGACGATAATTGATGCTTGCAAATGACGCGATCTTGGATTCAACAGATGAAGCCACAAGGCTATTGATCGTTGGAATGAAAGAAGAGGATGTCACAAGTGGATCACGCCACGCTCCCCCATGAATATAACTGAAAAGATGTTAGAATGGTAAAATGATGTAAGTCGCGTGATATATATCTGTGTGATGGATTCGGGAGTTTTTACATTACCCAAATCTTGGATGAAGTTGTGGAAGGTTCTCCAACGGCTCCCGTGAGAGACTTATCATCTTTGCTATGTCTTGTAGAAAAGATACTCAAAGTCTGCAAGTCATGCTCTTGTGCGTATTTGACATCTTCTCTTAGAAAGTCAGCAGGAGCATTGACTGATGGATCATCTAGATTAGTCATTGTGACTTTGACTTTTCGATCTTAAAACGCGGTGATGTGAATTTGGGAATGTCATCAAAAAGTAAGGCAACACATCACCAATAATAAAGCTCTAACGTCGGAAAGTGTACCATGCTAGCAAGAACTGCGGGAATCGAGTTGATAGTTGGTAACACGCTAACGGATCGGAAGCGGAATGTCTTACATAAGTCATGATAAAGTTCTAGTATTCCAACAATTCGCCAATTAATCCCATCTTCAAAAAGTCAAACTATTAACACAACACGGAAGCGGATGCGGAAACCATTCAGCTTAGATGTATCTACGAATCATTCCTATCTCGACGATAAGTAAGTGAGGGGTTTCATCCTAATGCAAGATGTTGCAGACTCTGCGTTTAACCAATTTGGAACTGCACCAGCTATATCCATCATAGGTAAGAACTATGGTGATGCAATAGAGAAGTTATAAAGAGAGACAAGGTAAAACGCTCTTATGTTTTCATTTCTGGTCAAGTAAACCTTTATCTTCTCATTTGATTTCAAACATATCAGTATCCGTGAATTTATTTTGTCGAGATTTCATATCATCCATCTTACAATTTTCAATATTCGGCGTCGATCAATATTAGCTCAATGGAGAATTCCTGGAGAGAATTGGATATTGGTGTGATTGGTGGTGGAATAGGTATGCATAAATCCCATTCGAATCGGTCACAATAACTAATCAATCTGATAAAATAGGTGGTCTCGCTGCTGCCACAAGTTTACGACAAGCCGGACATCGAGTCACAATATATGAACGAGCAGATTTCGCTGGAGAAGTTGGTGCTTCTATATCTTGTGCGGCGAATGGCACAAAGTGGCTTGAAGAATGGGGTGTCGATATCTCAATTGGACGACCTGTGGTTCTAGAAAAACTTATATCGCATGATTGGAAAACTGGAGAGGTTCAAAATGTATATGATTTGGCCGACTACAAGAGTAGATGGGGATACGTTTATAACATGTTTCACAGAGTCAATATGCATGAGATGTTGATGGACTCTGCTACTGGGTCAAGCCATTCCGGCATACCAGCAATCCTGAAATGCAATCACAAATGCGCCGAGATCGATCATGAACAAGGCATTGCTACTTTTGAGAATGGTCTAGAAGTCAAACATGATTTGATTATTGGCGCAGATGGTATTGGGTCACAAGTACGAAAAACTCTAGGAATTGTGCCGGATCGAGAATTATCTACATCTACCTGTTTACATTGTATTATCGAAACAAAAGATGCAAGGAGATTAGGACTTCGAGATCTATCACCAAATAGTGCTATCGAGTTTTGGGGTGGACAAGGAATTCACAAGATTGTATTCTCACCATGTCGAGATGGAGAAGTTCACTCATTCTATTGTTTCTTTCCAACAAACGAAAGTCCTCATGCCGGCGAAGGCTGGAATATCAATCTTACTGTCGAAGATATTCTCAGACCATTTCCTGACCTCGATCCGGAACTTCTTGCATTATTTAAGAACTCAACTGATGTCAAACCATGGAGATTATTTGTTCATCAACCATATCCATATTGGCAAAAGGGTTCTACTTGTATTCTTGGTGATGCAGCACATCCTATGCTTCCAGATCAAAGTCAAGGGGCATGCCAGGCTTTAGAAGATGCGGCTGCATTGGGTATAATTTTTGGAATGAAATATGGATTTGCAAATTCAAAAGCAACCATTAGCGAGGGGTTAAAGTTGTATGAGCAAATTCGTAAGCCTAGAGCTTCTCGGGTACAAGCGGCTAGTGCTCGTGCTAGGATAAATATCAATGAACGGATCGGATTTTCATCGAATACCAATAACCCTAATTACAAAGTATTGGATGAGAAGAAGAAATTAACAATTGAGGAGATAAATGAATATGATATGGGTTTGGATATTGAGAGAAATGTTACGGGTACACAACCAGAAGTCGAGATGAGGGCCAGCTTATAAACTTTAGTACTTGCTGTTCATGGGTTTGGGGGGGACATCAAGGAGTACATTGAGGACTACATTGATTTCTGAATACCCTAGATGGTATACTTTTCATTATATAAGAAATTTTTATAATAGCTTCTTGATCTATATTCGAGATTGAAATCATTCATAGCAGTTTTGAACATGTTATAATGACCATACAAATTTTGTATTGATTAAAACATTCCTAACCACTCGGGTAGAAAAGGAGAATGATCCGAACAATATCCGTTCTCCGCCGGGAACCCCTGCTCCTTCATCTGACCCAAATCTGGTTAGTAACATAATTATGACTACTAGTGCATTAATTGCACTGACTTCTTTATCAATAAACTAACCTTTATCCCACTCACGCACTTCAATTGATAAACAAACACCATGATAGATGAACGACCTCAATCTTTTTGCACATTTCATCGAAAGTGCTTCAATGTCAGAACGTCCAGCAAAACGTATTCGCCAAGCATGTGAGCCATGTCGGTATGTAATAGTTCTTTCCATTTGGATTAAGGGATAGTCAGAATGGGGAGTGGGGAATCAAAGAACATGAATATATAAAATTATTTTGACTAATCAATAACTTGAAATAGGCGCAAGAAAACAAGATGTCCGGGTGAAAAACCAATATGCTCGCATTGTGCGAGATTAAGACAAAATTGTTATTATGCTGATGACGGTTTAAATCATGTCAATGAGAGAACCTCGATTGAGAGAACTCCATTACCAACACCGACTCGGATACAAGAGAAAAGCCACGTGAGATCATCAAATGATATGAACTTGGTAAGTCATAAGTGTAGGACTTTGATTATGAATATCAGTGCTTATAAGTTTTACTAGGAAGATAGATTGAAGTCAGTTGAGGCTCAACTTGCAGAGGTCCTTTCAAATCAAGTATCCATGAGTAGGAGTGCGTCAAGACATATGTCAAATTCCCCTGTTTTATCACAGTTAGGACAGACAACGAGGACACCAAATGTTTTTAGGCTTTCGATTAGGTGAGAAATTACAATGCAGTGATTTATACGATCATTAAATTGACTAAATTAAAGCAAGCTCCCACCATATGAGGCAGTCATAAGTATTGCAAAAACTTATCTACTATACTGCGATTGTCAGCCACTTCCTGTGTTTTGTCGGGATAGATTTGTTGAAACAATCAACGATCGTGACCCAGAAGTAATTTTCTCAATCCTAGCTTTGGCAATACGCTTTTCAGATGATGATATTTTCCGGGATAATCAATCTGAACTCATTACGGGATATGTAGAGGCAGCTCATTCGATTATCTCCGCCAGAATATTTGGAGGTCGAGTAGAACTCTCAACACTACAATCTCTATGCCTTCTTAGTCTAGTAGACTTCACTAGTACGTTTAATACGTCTTAAAAATACCACGCAACTAACATCTTCTTAGATGGAAATATACGACAAGCGAGTGTACATAGTAGTCTAGCTATGAGTCTAGCTCATAATGCTGGTCTCACGACTGAAACTCATGCTCCTTTGTCTGATTCGCTACGTGAAGAACGCCGAAGATGTTTTTGGAGTTTATTCCTCCTCAAAAGATTACATGGCGCAGAGTTCAGTGTTATAGATTTTGCAGGTGAAGATAAATTTCCATGGTATCCAGAAACCACTGGTAAACCATTGAATCATGACCAGTTTACGAATGGAGAAACTCCCGACCTTTCATCTCCAGAGTTTGCTATATCTGATACTCAAGATAAAGGTGTCGTTGCTTATGCCATTCAACTTAGTGAAGTGTGGTTTAAAATTACCCGGTACGCGAGGAGACGTGGAAATCCAAGTACTTTACCCCCTTGGTCTCCTCAATCAGACTACGCATTAATAATGGCTCAACAAATGGACTTTGAAACCCGTACCTCACAAATTCATCGCTTCAAATCAGCCAAATTCTCTCAAAGAACTTCCGAAGAATTACATGCCAATCGAGATTATTGGGGTCCTTGGTTGTTCATTCAATTTTTATATCACACAAACCTTTGCCTATTAAACAATCCACTTTTGTTATCACTTCGATTAAAACATCTCAAATCTAACATTCCAGAAATATTCTTACAACATATTTCAGATTTGATTTCATCACATGCTAGTTGGGTCATTAGATATATTGATATGTTGGAAGTTAAATCTTTCAAAGTCTCTGATCCATTTCTTGCTCACTGTGTAGCGATCATTGCAACAATATATTTACAAGAATGTTTTGCCGAGGATCCAATTGTACGACAGGAAAAACGAGATAACTTTGATAAGTGTTTGAAATTTATACGAGATTTTAAAGAATGGCCTCATGTTGCACGAATGGTAAGTTCATTCATCCTCAAGAGTTCTATTTTGGTACTAATATTAACTCAGGCGGAAAAACTTCAACGTCTTTGTGATACAGTTTCATCCACTTATACAAATCCTGATGCACCACCACAAACCCCTAATCGTAGTCTTCTCATTGACCTAGGTCAATTTTGGGAAATTCTAGAATACTCTTCCTCGAGTGAAATACCCGCATTGGCTCGTCGTCTCTTTGGACCATCCTTATATTCAGCTTCAATTCCTGCTACTCATGAAATTAGTCATGCTTCATCACTACCAGAACCAACTAGGGTTGATAGACAAGATTTTGAGGGATCCCGTCCTAATTCTGTCAATACTAGTGTGGTGAATGTAGGAAATGGAACAACAGATCAAGAACAAGAACAAGAATTTGTTCAACCACCATTTCATTATTCTGATGATGAGTTGGCAGTTTTGGCGGAAAGTTTTTTTCATCAAAGAGGTGATGGAATGGGTAATATGGAGGATTGGTGGAGTACTGGAAATTTTAGTTGAGTCCTTTGACTTAATATGATCGGGATTAGCTTTGCGGGGACGGTAAATAATTTATATCACTTGTAAATAATTTGGCAAATACGAAAGAAATATTATGAAAAATCCCCATTCGTACTTTTGATGTGAGCACTAAATACGTTTGTTGGTCTGAGTATCATGATTCCCTCTGATATCGGAAGATTGAGGGGCAAAAGTGACTGCTTATTTTGTGGTAAAATACGGCAAAGAGACGTGCAATCCGTATCAGAACAATGCATTGTTCTAAAGGTAATTAACTGTTCACAATTTCATCATTATAACAAAGAAAACTTACTTGACTCCCGAAGATACCTCGAAAAAATCTCGAACAAAGCTCAGATTGATAGAGGATAACAACGGAACAAGTACCCAGCTCAATATATATAACTCTGGTATTTTACAATCAGTCTGGAAAAAAACATCCTCGTCTGTTTGACTACCTCTACACTACAATAATCAAGTAATCGAACTAAGTATTTCAAACTTCAGCTCAAAAGAACTAGAATCTACTTTCGAGATGGATTCTCAAGATCAAATCTCGAATGGTCAAGCTCTGGTTGAGTTCATATCTTTCCCACAACTTCCCACAGAATTACGAGTCATGATCTGGAAGGCTACTCTGACTCCTCGTTTGTTGAGTAGACGGTGCTTGAGCGTTAACAGCGACCAACCTCTAACTTCTATTAACATTCCTTCTTTACTTGGTGTTACTGCAGAGACCAGATATGAATCCCTAAAATGTTACAAAAACATAGCGACTTCGGCCGAGCGTCTTCAGGATCTAAGGCTTTCCAGAGATTTTCGGGTTCCAAAGGGAGAGAAACTTAGAATTCTCTTCAATCCTGAAATTGATATCATAGTCGATGAAAACCTTTGTTGTGATTTTTATCTACCTGGTAGGGACAACATACACGCGCCGAAAGGAAGCCCACTACTCATAGACCCCGACTTTGTCAAGAAGGTTCGAGTATCTCCCGATGTTTTCCTGAGATCTCTTAGCATTCGGATGCGGGCGTCACCGATCTTCCAAGATTTATATCACGGATTTGAGGACATGCACCTCAGGAAGCTCAATGTAAATCGCATGATGTCCACAGACTTGCTATATAACAATTTGAATGAGTTCGTTGTTCAGGATGTTGATTGCGCTCGTCGACATAAGTTTGATTCACCAAAGAAGAGAGCTTTGTGGAAGAATGTTCTAAAGATCATGTTCAAGGCTGAAACAACTCGCAGTTCGAAAGCCCACGTCCAAGTCTCAATCCCAAAAATCGTAATCCGCCCAGGTGCAAAGGTAGGCCTTTGTGATCATTGCACTGTCCGATTCACCCCATGGACCAAGTGGCCATTGGAACAGATCCGCCTACCCTTACTAGTAAGTCGACGAGTAACAAATTGAGAACGAAGTGCGAAGAAGTTGAGTAGGGATAAGTGTCTCTGGCGACAACATCCACTAGGCGTTGAAATTTTTCCTTTTCTTAGAGATTTCCTTTTGAAGTACTTCCGTTAATCTCATAGTCGATCCAAAAAGTACCACAACCCCCCAAATAATATAAAATATGCAAGTTTCCTTATTGTACCATGGGTATCCTCCAACAACCCCGTATGTTTTCAATATGTGTCAAGCTCCAAGTGAAAAAAACATGCAATTCAAAGATAATCAAGATTTATCATTCCTCACAAACATTGGCTTGAATCGTATCAATGATACACCAAAATTACCAACCAGAAAAACCCAACTCTCTGGCAACTTGCCCTATGAATTCTTCAGAATTGAAAGTAATTATTCATTGGATTTGCTAGACGTTCTCTTATGTCCGACTAACTAGTCATTGCCATCTCATTATGTCCGGATTCAATGCTATTCGGATCTTCACTAGTCGACCGAAATTCCGAGGCCCCTCTCTTCTTAATCGAACCATGTGGATCTTATTGTGCTTATCTTGAAATCGACGTCTCCTTCTCAATATTATAAATCAAGGTGATTTGAACAAAGTTCTAGACTTTTTCTTCAACTATTAAATCAATATCATATCTCTCGCATATAAGTCCCATCTCTCGTGCAGTTTGTTTTTATACATCTATATATCTTTCCATTCCTATTTCTACCCCGCATTACATCATCACACCTTAAAGCCAACAAAATGACAGACAATACACCCACATTTCACCACCTCAATGTAAGTTTTCAACTATTCCAAATATTCAATGATACCTGTTCGAATACTGATAATCAAAGGACTCACAATCTCAACGGATCTTCTGGCTCCTAGAAGAACTTTCCATTCCCTACAATCTCCAACTCCATACCCGCAATCCCGCCACCGATCCCAAGGCCCCTTTACTCGCACCGCCATCTCTTCAAGCCACCGGTCATTACGGAAAAGCTCCTTTACTCATCACCGGTCCCAAAGATGGAAATCGCTATATCCCCGAATCTCTCGCCATAGCCACCTACCTCATCCGCACTTTCGATTCCGCTGATACCTTTGGTCTTCGTAATGGCGATTGGATCCGTGATGAAATGCTCATTTCAATTACTTTGACTGATTTAGGAAGAGCAACAACTATGATGTTGATGCTTGATTTCAACGCTATAGCTAATGGAGTTGGACCTATGGGAAAAAGATTCGATGGACCTGCTTTGAGGAAAGTATTGGGAGATTTGGAAAAAGAGTTGAAGGAAGGTCCTGGGGGAGGATTTTTAATGGGGAAAAATCCCGGAAGAGCGGATATTATGTTAGAATTTCCAATGGCGCTGATTAAACAGAGGGGTTGGGTAAATTTGGAGAAGGAGTTTCCGGCCTTGGATGAATGGTTAAAGAGGTGTTATGAGAGACCTGCTTGGAAGAGGAGTATTGAGAAGGGGAATGGGTATGATTTTACCACATTTCCACAAAAGGCACATTTGCAAGTGCATTTGTAGATGCAGTTTGGTGAACTGTAAAGTATGGAAGGCTTTCTCAGCTTATTTTTCGTGTGCTATATGTCACATGTATATCACATGGCGAACCCCCTATATTTATTTTCGGCATTGCACGGTCTAGATTTTGCTCACATGTAGATGTACGATTTTATAGATACATTTGGCATTGGAAGTAGACTGACGATTGTTTTCAATGTCGACATTTATAATCAATAGATTTCCAATTTTCCCATGTAATAATTTTGATGGGTACACACGATTCTTCTTTACCTCAACAGTTCGGGCTGTAGTCTCGTGATGAAAAATCCTTGGTTTTGATAATATTTCTTATCTAAACAATACACTCTATGTACTAGGTTTGTGGCATAGTTGATTGAACTCATCAAAACATCTTGAAAGTCTTCATTCCTGGCAAATAGTTCAATCCAATCAATACTTTATGCTGCCAATTGCTCATACTCCACACTAGCATAAACAAAAGGTCCAGCACCCTTCAAATCATTCTCATCAGTGGCAATCGAGGTATAGTACTATCCGAAAGTTAGTCAGATTTCCAATAAAATTTCACACACAAGACAAACCTCAAATGTAGCATTCGATCCCAAACTTCCCACCACTACTGTTCCCTCCCAATTAACCGTGCCATTCGTTCCATTAAAGGCGACGAAAGTTTCCGCAAGATATTCATAACCCTTCTTCATTGGTGCAATATATTCACTTCCAAGATATCCCTTTCTAACACCCTTCAAAATCGCATAGATGAACATTGATGAACCACTAGACTCGATATAATTTCGTGGTTTTCCTGGATATGGTTCATTCATTACTAACCACCAACCACCTGTTGTGTCCTGTGCAGCAGCTACACCCGCCGATGCAGTGATGAACCAACCAAGAAGCTTTGCATATCCTTCATGTGATTCAGGGAAGTAATCGAGAACATCGACGAGGGCCATTAGATACCATCCCAATGCTCGATCCCATACATTAGGTGATGCTCCTGTTATGGGATCAGCCCATACTTGAGTTTTACTTTCGTCGTATCCATGAACGATAAGATTTGTGGTATGATTGCGACAATGTTCTTCAATAAGCGAATATTGCAACAGGATATCATCCCAAGCAGTAACATTGGCGGCATCAAAGTAAGATGTCCATTGAGCATAAAAAACATCAGCCATGAAAATACCATCTAACCACATTTGATTTGGGTATGTAGGTGCACGATGCCAGAATCCTCCAGATGCAGTTCGTGGATTGTAGTTAAATTGTTGACGTAATTTGTCGGCGGCAACTTTATATCTTGTTTCGTTGGTTCGAGCCCATGTGTCGAGGATGATGGTTCCAATTCGAATGTCGTCAAGGGAAGCTGGGTAGGATGGATAACCGAGAATTGATCCATTTGCAGATACAGCAGTATCCAATTGTGATTTTAACCAATTGATGTATGTTGCATTCCCAGTAGCATTGTATGCCAATTCAACACCTCGGTAGAAGACTGCTTGAGCATATTGGGCCGTTTTGGGTACCCCCCTTTGAATGAATGAATCAGAAACTAAGGTAGAATACTTGATAGCAGAATCTTCGGCCCTTGTACTAATTACATTTGCCACAGATGCGGATGCATATGCGAAAAGAAGAGAGTACCGCATCTTGATGTGATTAAGAGGCGTGATGAAGAATTAAAAATGGAAAAGAGATAGGAACTTACCAACTTATATAGTATCTGCATATTCACAAATCATCACTGAATATATTCTTATGCAAAGATTGACATCGTGCTTATTCACATGTAATCAAGGAACAGGAAATCATTGAGGGGTACAGAGATAATTAAGTCCTGGCCTTCACATCCTTATTTTGATTCGTCTTGTTTTCAAAAGTTTCTCCGTCGGCCCAGGGTTATGCCGAGAAATGAAATTCGTACCCCTCAAGGTTACATACATTTTCATTCGAAGATAAGATCTACTTTGATCAGACTTGATGTCTTGATGACTTGACGAGGAGAATTCTCCAGCGTACGTGGGGTGTGGGGACCCCGGACATATTAACCTAGTGAAACGCAGAGAAATGGCTAGATGAAGAACATATTAGCCGAAGGATCAAGCTATCAAACGGGATACATATTCTCATGCAGCTTGAATTATTGATTTAACAAAGACATAAAAAGGAGGAACATACACAATCTGCAATACAAAAAAAAAACAAGTCGTTGGGCATATCAGATCTACCCAAAACTCTAGGACTGATAAACAAACTTTCGACAAGCAATATGTCTGCCGGAGTAAGGCCATCTTCAAAGTTTGTACACCGTATGTTTGTACACCGTATGTTTGTATGTTTGTATGTGAGTTTTGAGGTCGTCAGACCTAGACCATAAACTCAAGAAAGTCAAATATACGAAATCAGACCTAAGCCACAACTTTGAAAGAATCATATATACAACATCAGAGCTTGGCCGAACATCGTTTCATACTAAGAGTGGCTGGAGTGGGCAAGTTGATGGTGGAAACATCAGCGCTTTTGCCCTAATATGATATAAGTAACTGCGATTCCAAAAGCTTGGAAAAGTGCCTATCAAGTGCTCTTTCATAGAGTTGTTTCCGATAGAACAAAAACGCCAATATTTTCCCGTTATGTATACAGTCAGTCAAATCTATCAACCCCATCCCACGGAGAATCCCCAAGAGCCATCAAACGTTTCATCCTCACCCTTCAATGGTCGTAAACATCCCAAGTCCCACGACTTATCTTTCATTTTCTGTAAACAATGAAATCGTGGGACTTGATTTGGGGCGTAGAATCTTAGTAGCATCTCCATATCTTCTTCGTTCATCGCATGTAGGTCTTCTAAACTATAAGCATCGCTAACTTTGATCATCCTGCTTGTTATAAGTATGGTGGCAATATCATTGTCCAGAAATGCTTACCATGCCATCCTCTTGGGTCCTTCTTCTGGTCCTGGTGCAACCTTCCTAAGCATCTGCCTTAATTTTCCAATCTTTTCTATCCCTTCTCCAATTTTGTCCGGCAAATTCGAAGCAATTTGTCTCCTTACAATATTGGCAAATCGTGGTCCTTTCCCATTTGTGCTAACCATGATTTGTAAAGGTCCATCTCGATGAACGCTTCCAAAGTAGAAGTCACATTCAGGGGGTACATCTGCAATGTTTGCTGCTATTTTCCTTTCTTTACATAACTTCCATATCTGTGAAGATGCTTCCGGGTCATCGACGGCAGTCAATACCATGTCAACATTGTCGAGATCGGATGGTTCGAACTTTCTATCCACAAAATCGACTTGTCCCTCTTGTACTCGATATGCGACTTCTGGGTTTAGACCTTCTCGAGGTGATACAACAGTGACCTTTGCATCTGCATTTAAAACGTTCAAGATTCGACCTGCTGCAACCTTTCAAATGATTAGTACGGAAGAATGATGATGGAAAGGAGTTTTTACCTCTCCGCCTCCAACTACTAGTACTCGTTTATTCTTGATTTGCCATGCCAGTATCAATGATCCGCCACCCTCAACTTTTGGAAAATTTTCTTCACCCATCGGTATTGACATTGGAATATTGGATGTTGTGCATAATAACCAATTCTTTATTGGATATATTTCTGTGCTTTATTGTAAATGTGAATGCTTATCGTTGATGACATTTCCGATAAGCAAATGGAATTCGGTACAGTACCGATAAGGCACAGCCAGAGAGCTTCGCTTACTCAAGACATTCGAAACCACCGTCACAGAATGAACAAGGCGGAGAGATAGCCTTCAAGACAGAGAACCTTTAAATAAGTCAATGTCTTGAATTGGTGAGGCTCTGAGGTAAAATCCCTCACAATTTTGATATCTTTATAATCATGTCCAGCAGAAAGCTGGGAGGTGGGAGGATTTTGGGTAGTGGGAAGTCATTGGCACCTCCTGCCCCTCCGGCGCAACAACGAAGTTCTAGTTTCATTACCCCTTCAGAAAGTACTCTTTCGTTAAGTTCGACTCATTCAATATCCCCTCTTGCGACTTCGCCTTTACCAAACGATAGTCAGGATTTAAGGTCGAGAGTTTCGCTGGAAAATGGTCGCTCTTCAAGTGTTACCGCTGTGACTTCGAAGCTCCTATGTCCAATATGTAGCGAAGAAATGGTAGGCTAGCCCCTTGATATATTGTTATCTGAGAGTAATAATAATGTTTGGCAGATGACTTTATTGCAATTAAACCGGTATGTCTCTCGTATTTCGAAAGTTGGAAAAGAAACTCACTCTTAATAGACATCTCGATGATAATCACCAAGAACTTCCAGAGGTAGAACAAGACGAAGTGAAGAATTGGTTCGACAAACAGGTTATTAAGGCAAAGAAGTTCCAACCATTGGCAGTAATAAATCAAAAACTCAAGGGACTAGATGTATTCGAATCAAACGATGTATCAACATCATCGACTCCTTTACCGAACACACTTTCTGGAAATCGCATATCAGCCCCCGAGCCAACAAGACCAGATCCCGACGAAGTAATTACAAGGACACATTGGCAGAAATCAGGATTCAATGATATATGCACGGAACCTATTTGCGGGAAAAGACTTGGTGCTGTCAATGGAAGTGTTAATTGTAGGAAATGCGGTCTTCTATTCTGTGAGGATCACACGATGTACCAAATCAAACTCTCGAGGTCGGCACAACATGAACCCGTAAGGGGATTATGGTGTAGAGTTTGCGAGACTTGTTTCAAGTCAAGAGAAGGATATAATGATCATAATGGTTATTTGCGAGATCATACAAACGACTTTATGGCAATGAGAAGGAAGCATGTGGATAAAGCATATTTGGAGATCTCGAGGTTAGAGAAACGACTCACTAAATTAACCCAACTATTTGCGAATCCACCAGAAGATCTGGCCAGTAATGGGACATTATTATCTTTAGCAGGACAGAAGAATCCGCGCAAAATACTTGAACAATCAGTGGTAACTTGGGAAGAGGATGCAAAAGTTCCAAAATGTCCTTTTTGTCAACAAGAATTTGGTTCATGGTCATTTCGACGGCATCACTGTCGATTATGTGGACGAGTTGTCTGCTCAGATCCTAGAACTGGATGTTCCTCTGAAATTGGATTAAATGTCACAGCACGTAAGTTTTCGTCTTTTTCAATATTCCCAAAATTTCCCTATAGTTTCAGTGTCATTCATTGACACATTCCAGTGACTGACATTCAGTCAGAAAAACATTCGGAGAATATTAGTCTCGATATACGGATGTGTCGTGATTGTAAAACTACAGTCTTTTCCAAGAAAGATTTTGCTGCAGAACTTAAGGAGAAAACACCCTTACAGCGGGCTTATGAGAATCTTCTACAATTCGAAAAGGGTATTCGTCTATTACTACCCAATTTCCAACGCTTATTAGTTGCACTTCAAGATCCAGAAAAACCACCGTCACATATTCAACTTGCTGAAGCAGCTAAAGTTCGAAAGAGATTAATAGATAGTTTCGGAAAATATGATCAAGCCGGAAGACGCATACGTGACTTACCAACCACATCACCTACTCAACAAAAGATTCAAAAATCAATCTATCAACAATCTTCCAGTTTCCTTCATCTTCATATGCTTCCTCTTAAATCTCTCCCTAAAGTTCTCAAACATGCTACTCCCTCTTCAAGTCACTCATCTTTAAGACCTCAAAATGGTCGTTCCGCCCTCTCGAATATCAAATTCAACGATACAGCTACAGAAACATCATCACAAGTTTCAGATATTTCCCAAATATCTCAAATGGAACAGGAAGAAAAGGAATTACGAGAAAAACTAATAGTTTTAGAAGAACAGAAATTTTTCGTTGAAGGAATGGTAAAAGATGCGGGGAAGAGAAGAAAGTTTGATGAGGTGGAAGCATTAAAAGCGAATTTGCAGGATATGCAGAGGGAGATTGATACGGTCATGGGGTGTATAGGACAATTGGACTTTGAAGGAGTCTATAGGAGAGAAATGGATGCTGGTGGGAGTGGAAGCGGGAATGGTGTTTTGGGATTAGGGTAAATGAGTAGACGGGGTTGAGCTGAATATCGAGAATTGTGCACTTGAACTTGGAGCAAAAAGGAATTGTTGCACTTAGTTACATACGATACGCACTTTTACTTACATACCATACCGATCGATGCATTACTAGGCGTTGGATATATTATATGGGACTGGGTGGCTTGGGTAACTCGAGTGAGTACTATGGGATGGAATTACAAGTCATGGTGTGTGGTGTTTGGAGCGGGGTTTTAGGATCAACTTGCTAGGTGCCGCTGGGGTCGGAGTAGGATTCATTATCATAGGTATATTTATACATGCACTATCGAATCTACTTCAGTATGAGTATGAGCGTGGAAGTCTACGGATTTTGATCAATTCCTTGCTTGCTTGTCTGCCTGCTTACTTGCCTATTCGCTTACTCAAAAAAAAATGTGAGCTCATTGAAAGTAATGATTTGTGAAATGAAGTATAACTCAGAATCAGACCAGGAATATTAGCAGTGCTTTTGGAGGGGTTTTCCGGCTGATATTACAATCCCAAATATCAGTGTCAATCATTTACAGATTGGATTTCACACAAAAAGCATACCACGACGAATCGCTGATTTGATTGTACAAGGAGTTACATGGGGGGATCTCTTTTCTTCTTTCTTTCATCGGTATCATCAGCCTACACGTCAACTAACCTCCCTAGCCATTCCATTCCAGCCAGTTCTAATCCTGTCCTAACCCCCGAATTCATATCATATCACATCACATCAATTCTATAGCAACAACTCCAAAGGATTTTCAACAACCTTCTTGAACTCCTTCATCCATTCACCACCAACGGCACCATCAACAACCTTATGGTCAAAGCTTCCAGTAACAGTGATTTGATCATCCCATTCAATTCCTCCATCTGCGCCTTGAATGGCTGCCTTTTGAGTGGTTCCTACGGCGAGAATGGCGGCTTGAGGTGGGTTGATGACAGCAGTAAATCGATCAATAGCGCTGTTCATTCCCATGTTGCTGATGGTGAAAGTTCCACCTTGGTATTCATCTGGTTTGAGTTTACCATCACGGGCACGTTTGCCAAGGTCTTTGACTTGTGCTGAAATAGACTCGAGACCGAGTCCTTCGACGTTCTTGACAATTGGGGTCATGAGACCAACTGGAGTGGCAACAGCAACCTGAGAAGAAATTTTAGTAAATTATAGTGAACTTGTAGGATGAAAAGAACTTACGCTGACATCAACATTGTTGAATTGGCGGATGAAACCATCTCTCCAGCTTGAGTTGACAGCTGGGACCTTCTTGCATGCAATAGCACATGCCTTGATCAAGAAATCGTTGATTGAAAGCTTGTATTTCCCTTCTCCGGAAGCGTTAAGAGCTGTGCGGAGCTTGATGAGCTTGGTAACGGAGACAGTAGAGGCGACAAAGTAGTGTGGGTTTTGGTTCACAGACTCGGTAAGACGGTTGGCGATAGTCTTACGCATAGATGTGATAGGAGTGTCGACATAGCTGGCAGTAGCAGCAGATGGTGCGCCACTGCTTGAAGCTCCAGAAGAAGCCTTCTTGACATCAGCCTCAGTAACTTGTCCACCGAGTCCAGTACCCTTGACAGCAGTAATCTTGACACCGGTATCAATTGCCAATTTAATAGCCGCAGAGCTAGCATTGATTACTCTATCCATAGCAGGTTGTAATCTTCCACCACTTGAAGCCGATTCCTCCGGAGCTGGGGTCGATTCGGTTGGGGGCGGGGGAGCAGTTCCAGATTGTGTATCAGATTTCTCGGAAGATTGACTGGCTTCCTCCTTTGGTGGTGGTGGTGCAGATTTCTCTCCTCCTGCATCTGCGAGTGTGAAATCCGCGAAAGCCGATGTATCCTCTCCTTCTCCAACCATAACAGCAATTGGCTATTTTTCCGTCAGCACTCTAACCTTTCTATAGCTTGAAGTAGTACAAACATTTCCGACAGCAACATCCTTCTCTCCAGATTGCTTTAAGATAGCAGCCAAAACACCTTCCTCTTGGTATTCAAAGTCCATTTGCGCCTTATCGGTCTCAATCTCTACCAATACATCACCGGGAACAATTGCATCTCCAGGCTTCTTTTGCCACGATCCAATGTTACCTGCATTCATGGTTGGCGATAAAGCTGGCATAGTGACTATGGTATGGGGAGGGAAGGATTTCGAGGCATAACATCTTGCTAATTGATATGGCAGAGATGGTGATTGAAGGGCACGCTTTCTCAATACTGCGGAAAACATCTTGATGGGAATATCTAGAGGAAACGAAGAACGAAAGCACTAAAGTCAAAGGAGTGAAAAAAACCTAAATCAGTATCCAGACAAACAAAAGTCTTTGGATATTTTGAATCCGGTATTGTAGGATTAGGGCGGGAAGGTGGGTGGTAAATGTTTGGGGTGGAGTGGGAGGAAGATATTCGCGACAAAAACACAGATTTAAATTGTTCTGTTGAATATCGGAAAACCTCGTAGGTTGAGTTCCGTTGGCAGACCGGAGCTCCTTGGGATTAGTACAAAAGTAGTATAGTGGTAGAGTAGGCGTAGATTATTCCACCGTCAAGAGCCCTATTGGTGGTAAAGCGCCGATAGAGAGGTCTGAGGGTTTGATTGGCCTTTAAGCGCTCAATTGATTTAGAATGGACAGGGAGTCATGTTTCCAATGAAATGGCCGGACCAGATATGTGTTAATGTGTTATTAATGTGGCAGCTAAGGGTTCATCGGGAAAGAAATTGGTGATTATGACCCGTTCTTCTTTCCCCCCTCGAAATACAACCCTCAGATACAGATACAAGGGAATTATTAATTTCATAAATTTTATCTAAAGTGTCAGGAAGTTACATTTTATGGGATCTTTTCTTCTTTCTTTTTAAAGAATAGAATACCACACTACTACCTACGAATGGAAGTTGGCGCAATCGATCGACCACCATGAGCTCCATCGTCTTTGTGATTTCGGCTCTGGAAGCTATACATAATTCAAAAGAGGCCCAAAAAAGAAAAGGATTAGGAGAAGCGGTTGAGAAAGCTTTGAAGGATATTAAAAAACATGAACCTCAATTACCTGATCCCGAAATCATTTTCGATCCACTACAACAAGCTACACGATCCGGAAGTATCCCATTGACTACGACGGCATTAGATTGCATTGGGAAACTTATTAGCTATTCTTACTTCTCAGTTCCTTCATCGCCAAACGCAGATCGAGAAGCAGATCGTGCGCCATTGATCGAACGAGCGATAGATACAATATGCGATTGTTTCCAGGGAGAAACTACGCCAGTCGAAATCCAACTACAGATTGTGAAATCGTTATTGGCAGCAGTTTTAAATGATAAAATTGTGGTTCACGGTGCGGGATTATTAAAGGCAGTGCGACAGGTTTACAATGTCTTCCTACTTTCGAAAAGTAGTCCGAATCAACAGGTTGCGCAAGGGACATTGACACAAATGGTTGGGACGGTTTTTGAGAGAGTAAAGACAAGAATACATATGAAGGAGGCCAGATTGAATCTTTCGAAATTGGATAAAAATGCCGAAAATACTAGCTCATTCACGGTCGATGCACAAGAGTCATTAAATGGAGTACCTAGAAGCAGCGAGGGAGAGGAAGCAGTGGATGAAACTGCGACTGCAGAAGAACCATCCAATGAAGATGCGCCAAAACTCACACTCAAAGACCTGGAGCACCGAAAAAGTTTCGACGATTCACAAATGGGAGAAGGGCCAACTATGGTTACACAAGTCAAGCCTGCGAAAGCTTCACCTCGTTCAGCATCAGAACAAACCGCTCCGGACAGTGGTACTGATGATAGTATAGAATCCGAGGATATGGAAGATGAGGTTTATATAAGGGATGCATATTTGGTTTTCAGGTCCTTTTGCAATCTCAGCACCAAAATTCTTCCACCGGATCAATTATTCGATGTAAAAGGCCAAGCAATGCGCTCAAAGTTAATTTCTCTTCACCTCATTCACATGTTACTCAATAATAATATGCTCGTCTTCACTTCTCCATTATGTACGATTACCAACAGCAAGAGCAATGAGCCTACCGGCTTTTTACAAGCCATTAAATTTTACCTATGTCTTAGCATTACTCGAAATGGCGCCAGCTCTGCTGATAAAGTCTTCGAAATTTGTTGTGAAATTTTTTGGTTAATGCTAAAATTTATGAGAGCTCCTTTCAAGGTTTGTATAGATTAATGGACAGTCATGATCTTTTTCACTAACTGTTTTACAGAAAGAGATCGAAGTCTTTCTAAATGAGATTTATTTGGCACTTCTAGAAAGACGAAATGCGCATGTTACTCAGAAGTGCCATTTCATGGGCATCCTTCATCGTTTTTGCGCTGATCCTCGTGCGCTTGTTGAGACATATTTGAATTACGATTGCGATCGAAATGTTGATAATATGTTCCAGACCTTGATTGAAGACCTATCAAAAGCGGCGAGTGCTGCTGTTATGGTAAGCCCTCTTGCTCAACAGCAATATGAAGAGAAGAACAGTAAAAGTTCAGGTGGTGATTGGCAATCTCGAGGGACGCTTCCCCCACCTCTGTCTACAGCACATTTGAGTAGCCATACCGAAAACGGAGAGACCGAAATTCCAAAAGAGTACATCGTGAAACGACAAGCTATGGATTGTCTCGTGGAGACACTTAGATCACTGGTGAATTGGTCACAGCAAGGAATTGCTGATGTTACTAGTGGCCCAGAAAGTGATATCAGAGACTCCGCCGATGTTAGGGAATCTCTGGAACCTGGAAATGATAGTTCAACAAGAATCACTGGTGAAAATACACCAATGCCTTCAACACCTGTCATGGATGATGACCCTGAACAATTGGAAAAGGAGAAGCAAAGAAAGACCGCAATGACAAATGCCATCAAGCAATTCAACTTCAAACCAAAGAAAGGCATCAAGCTTTTACTCGCCGACAAATTCATAGAGGAAGATACACCAGAATGTATTGCAAAATTCTTACTACGAGAGGATAGATTGGATAAGGCGCAAATCGGAGAGTTTTTGGGTGAAGGAGACGAACGAAACATTGCGATTATGCACGCATTTGTGGATGCAATGGACTTCACTAAACGTCGATTCGTGGATGCTCTACGTCAATTTTTACAATCCTTTCGTCTTCCTGGTGAAGCTCAGAAGATTGATCGTTTCATGTTGAAATTTGCAAATCGATATGTTACTGGCAATCCAAATGCATTTGCTAATGCAGATACTGCTTACGTTTTGTCTTACTCTGTCATTATGTTGAATACAGATCAACACAGCAGTAAAGTTGCAAAGAGAATGACCAAGGAAGATTTCATCAAGAATAATCGTGGTATTAACGATAATGCAAGTTTACCAGATGAATACCTTATCGGCATCTATGAAGAAATTCAAAAGGAAGAAATTGTACTCAATAGTGAACGCGAAGCCGCTGCAGCCACTGGTAATGCTCCTCCACAATCTACTGGTGGTATTGCGGCAGGTCTTGGACAAGCTTTGGCTACAGTTGGACGTGACTTACAGCGTGAAGCCTATTTACAACAATCTGAAGAGATCTCTCATAGATCTGAACAATTATTCAAGAATCTTTTCCGAAATCAACGAAAGAATGCATCAAAATCAGGGGATAAATATATTCCTGCTACTTCATTCAAGCATGTCGGCCCTATGTTTGAGGTAACTTGGATGTCATTCTTCTCCGGTCTTTCCGGTCAAATGCAAAACTCTCACAATATTGAGATCATCAAATTATGCATCGAAGGAATGAAATTAGCAATTCGTATTGCATGTCTTTTCGATCTGGAAACTCCACGTGAAGCTTTCGTTTCCGCTCTCAAGAACTCCACTAATCTCAACAATCCTAAGGATATGATGGCAAAGAACGTGGAAGCATTGAAAGTTCTTCTTGAAATAGCACAAACAGAAGGAAATCTCTTAAAAGGATCATGGCGAGATATTCTTATGTGCATCAGTCAATTGGATCGCTTACAATTAATATCTGATGGAGTTGATGAAGGAGCTATTCCAGACGTTTCAAAAGCTCGAATTGTTGCTCCATCACGATCAGATACCACTTCGTCAAGAAAATCTACCGCTTCTCAAAGACCTAAAACTCGTCCAAGGACGAACACGCAGAGTACTATTTATTCAACAGAAATCGCAATGGAAAGTAGATCTGATGAAGTTATCAAGGGAGTGGATAGAATATTCACAAATACGGCCAATCTTTCTGGTGAAGCCATTGTCCACTTCGTCACAGCTTTGTGTGATGTCAGTTGGGATGAGATTAAAATATCGGGTTCCAACGAATCTCCAAGGACATACAGTCTTCAAAAGCTTGTGGAAATCAGTTACTACAATATGCTTCGTGTGAGATTTGAATGGGCCAATATTTGGGCTGTTCTAGGTGAGCACTTTAATCGAGTTGGGTGTCATAACAATACCGCTGTGGTATTCTTTGCTTTGGATTCTTTGCGTCAACTGTCCATGCGATTTATGGAGATCGAAGAATTACCTGGATTCAAATTCCAAAAAGACTTCTTAAAACCTTTCGAGCATGTAATGTCGAACTCAAATGTTGTATCTGTAAAGGATATGGTTTTGCGTTGTCTAATACAAATGATTCAAGCCCGTGGAGAGAATATTCGCTCTGGTTGGAGAACAATGTTCGGAGTATTTACCGTCGCAGCTCGAGAACCATATGAGAGTATCGTCAATCTTGCTTTTGAAAATGTCAACCAAGTTTACAAAACTCGATTTGGTGTTGTCATCTCTCAAGGCGCATTCGCAGACTTGATTGTTTGCTTAACTGAATTTTCGAAGAATATGAAATTCCAAAAAAAGGGTTTACAAGCCATGGAAGCATTGAAATCAATTATTCCCAAGATGTTAAAGACACCGGAATGTCCACTATCTCATAAATCGAACGCGAATTCGGATGGCTCGATAAAAACTCCAGACACCGCCACAAATCCTATAAGTCGTACAACTCAGGAGGAAGCATTTTGGTTTCCTGTTTTATTCGCTTTTCATGATGTTCTTATGACAGGAGAAGATTTGGAAGTCCGTTCGAATGCTTTAAATTACCTTTTTGATTCACTGATCAAATATGGAGGTGATTTCCCTTCTGATTTTTGGGATATCTTATGGAGACAACTACTCTATCCTATCTTTATGGTTCTCAAATCCAAATCCGAGATGTCCAATGTTGTCAATCATGAGGAATTATCTGTGTGGCTATCAACTACAATGATTCAAGCTCTTCGAAACATGATCACATTATTCACTCACTATTTCGAATCACTCGAATATATGTTAAATAGATTCCTTGATTTACTTGCTTTGTGCATATGTCAAGAGAATGATACAATTGCTCGAATTGGTAGTAATTGTTTACAGCAATTAATTCTGCAAAATGTCACAAAATTCAAGCCTCAACACTGGTCCAAAATAGTTGGAGCATTTGTAGAGTTGTTCGATAGGACAACTGCATTCCAACTATTCACTGCTGCAACATCATCTGCAGCAGGAGGTTCTATGGAGAGTTCCACAGCACCAATTGAAGATATTGATGATGGTCAATCTCTAAAAATCAATGGTACAAATGGTGGTGCAACCTCGGATGCAGAGAGCATTGCTGAACCAGAAGGTCAGACACCTGTTGTAACTCAAACTCCAGAGTTAGAGGACTATAAGCCACAATCAGGTCTACAACAACAACCTGTAGTTGTCACTGCAGCTCGTCGACGCTTTTTCAATAAAATCATTACCAAATGTGTTTTACAACTTTTGATGATCGAAACTGTCAATGAGCTTTTTTCCAACGATACCGTTTATGCTCAAATTCCTAGTCCGGAACTTCTTAGGCTAATGGCTCTACTCAAGAAATCCTTCCTATTCGCCAAAAGATTTAATGAGAACAAAGAATTACGAATGCGTTTATGGCGTGAAGGATTCATGAAACAACCACCTAACTTGTTGAAGCAAGAATCTGGTAGTGCAGCTACATATGTTTCTATTCTCCTTAGAATGTACCATGACGAAAGTGAAGAGCGAAAAAGAAACCGAGCAGATACAGAACAAGCTTTAGTACCTCTTTGCGCTGATATCATCCGTGGTTTTACCCAACTCGAAGAAGAAAGTCAACAAAGAAATATCATTGCTTGGCGACCAGTTGTTGTAGATGTGTTAGAAGGTTACATGAATTTCCCACGAGAAGGATTCGAGAAGTATGTTGAAGTGTTCTATCCATTAGCAGTGGATCTACTTTCTAGGGATATGGGAGTGGAAATCAGATTGGCGTTACAAGGACTTTTAAGACGGGTAGGGGAAGTTATATTGGGTCTTCCACCTACAGTAAGATCTAATACGCCTACTAGCCCTACTTCATTATCATTTGGTGGGAGACGAATGAGTCGTAGGGATTAAAAATGAGTTGAATGGATTGAAAATATTAGATTTGCAAGCGTATAAGGATCTCGTGATCCTTTTCTTTTTTCCCCCTCTTCTTTCTTTTCTGGGAACTATTTGAGCGTGTCATATAGGGTAGTCACTAGGGTGGGAGTTTATGGGGTTTGATTGAGGTGTACTTGATCTGTCAGTTAATGATGACATGATGGATTTTATTTAGAGTTATCGGCTTGTATGAATACAATTTTTTCTCTGATTTTGGAATTAATCATTTATTCGTATTTCGTGTGTGTGTATATATTGTTTTGTGTGAGTGTGGTGACTCTTTGTATGCGTTGTGTATTTTACAAGGGCCAATTTGGAATCTCGACCAATATACTCGTCTCATCATGAAGTCAATTTTGCGAGACAATTTCTGATATTTACCCTCATTCGTGTAATTCTCTGTGGATTCGAGATGTTCTCAAGTTTATCTTCTTTCATGGTTTTTTTATTCGGGTTTTTTATTTGGTTCTTTAATTGTCGAATGCTGGACTCTTTGACGGCAAATAAATTAGTATTCAGTAATATCTCACTTCAAATGCTCGTCGGAATTTATTCTTGAAAAAGTAGAAATAAACGGATAGGGATCCTCATCTAATTCCCATATAAGACAGAAATTTAACTTATTAGAACGTATATACATGAACGATAATGCTTTCCCTCCCAATCATCTAAAAAACTCCTTTATCCCCCTCGCTTAATAATCCCCCCTCCGCAAGCAGCCAATCCTCACCTCTTACCACAAAGAATCGTCTCCTCAATCTTCACAACTCTTCAACTCCAATTCCCCCCCCTTTATCTCATATTCAAACTCTCATCCCTGGACAATACCCCCCATCACCTCTTTATCAATCCACAAAGAAAATTTAATCATATAACTCGCGCTCTCAATCATGCGCACAAACAAGATGTTCAAATTTGAATTCCAGTCGTGCAAAGAAAGCTCAAGCTCAAGGAACAGCGCACGTTCAAGCTCTGGATTCACGTCACCGTTCAAGCTAATTTCGCGTATTGTATGATTATCTATCTGTCATATCCTGTTCAATAACTCGCGCTTCAATCATAATCCCATTGTCAATTTATTTTCAATCACCCCATCTTTTTACGGTTAATATCAATCAGATATGACTGGCTTTGGTCAAGGTCAAGGTCAAGGCGCCGGCCGAGGTCACGGCCGAGGTGTAATTCCACCAGGTCCCGATCCACATCCCGCTGGTGATCCTCTCAATCCCGGACTCGAAAACTTTTTGCTCCGACCCGAACATAATTTCCGCTCGGAGACTCCCATGTTTATTCCCGCTGGAGGTTGGCGCGGTGGTCGACCTCCATGGGATCAAGATAATCTAGCTGCATGGAGAACGGGACGGGATCCCTTGACTGGGGGTTCGAGTCATCAATTCCAACATATGGAAGGGGAATATAGATCTCCGTGGCTTAATGTGCCGGATCAGAATCAGGTGGTGGAAGCAACTGTTGATCCATGGGATCTTATTCGGGGAATGGATGCGATGGCGCCAGTGGTACAACAACCAGTTATTCCGCGGAGGGAAATACATTGGCAAGGACCTCAACCAACGGCTATTCCATTGGGTCAACTTTTTGAGAGTGAAGCAAGAGATTGGAGGAGTGGAAATCCACCGACGATGCAAGAGCAAAGAGGACTTCAGAGGATCATGCCGCAGAATCCAAGCTTTGGAGGTCAGATGGGAGCTGCTATGGCTTCTGGGCCGTATTTTCCCCAGGCAGGATATCAACAGTTCCATCAACCACAACAGCAGTACCATCAACAAATGGATATACAGCGTGCAACTTATGGATATGGTATACATGCCCCAAGGATCCCAAAAGGTCCCACATATCAACAATTGTATCTTCCATTACCAGCGGGAGACACGGTATGGGAACAGCAAGGACTCCAACGACCGCCTGGCCCACCAACCTGGAAAGACACACGAGCCTATTCCCCCGGACCAGATGGGGAATTTGATCCCTTCATCGTCGAACAACTCGAAACCGGCACTTATTCCCCCTGGTTAAGTGAGATCGCCGCCAACATCGAAGCGATCGATGAGCGACCCCAACGACAAGGAGAATCCATGACTGCATGGCGAGCTCGCCTTGTCACTTCTCGAAAAGCAATTGGGGTCGAACCTTCAGAATTAAGAAAACGTCCATATACATTTCCTACGACGGCGAAACAAGCTGGTGATACTCCTGCACAGTTTAAAGCTCGAACAGCTGCTCGTCGAAAAGTAAAAATACAATGGGAAAAAGATAAGGAGGTTCATAAGAATAAAATGGATCATACCCATAAAAATTTCGATCCAGAATATGCAACACAATATCGAGCTGAAAAGGCTTGTCGGCAATTGGAAAATGCTAAGAGGAGAAAGACTGCTCTATTGATCGCGAGACGGATTGCCGAGAGAGATAACCAACCAAGACCTACAACACCGGAATTACCAGAAGATAGTAGCGATGAGGATCTTCCAGCCATGCCTCCTAGAGATAGAACTGGTATGCTTGCAGCTCCTGGTCCGAGAACCAAACGCTGTTTACGTTGTCAACATATGAGGCAATTGTGTTCTTTAGTAGGAGGATCAGCTCGACCTTGTGAACGCTGTAGAGACAGGGGAGCAGAATGTAAATTACCTCGCGCCAGTCCTGCGGGCACAACTGGAAGTGGAACTGCAGGTGGAACTGTAGGAGAATATACAGCTCAACGATCAGGATTCGCACCAAAAGCCAAACGTTGTTTATATTGTACACATATGAGAAAACCATGTACATTAGTAGCAGGATCCCCTCGACCTTGTGATCGCTGTAAACAACGCGGAATAGTATGCGAAATAAATCGGGACTTGGAAGATCCCAATGCGCCCAAACCGGCATGGAAATTGAAACCACGAAAACCTGGTCCCCAAAAAGTGGTCGATCCAGATGACTTTTTAGATTCAGCGATGGACTTAGATGAAGACGAAGAGGATGAAGAAGATGGAGAACCAATTACCGCTCAACAAAAAGCTAGTCTTTCGCGAAAGAGAAGAGCTGCATTTAATCAAAGACGAAGACGTTCTCCTCCAAGACGTCGACGTCGAAGTGCCAGTCCTGAAATGGACAGAGCTCCTAGTATGCAATGTGGGCCTTGTAAAGATCAATCTCGTCCTTGTGATGGAGAACGTCCTTGTGGAACGTGTAGAATTAATGGAACAGTCGATATGTGTAGTCCTGTCTCTTTCTTTTCGAAACACAGAGAACGGGATTATCAAGGAGCAGGAGGTACTTTACAACGTGCTGATGATGAAGAGGATTTAGATCTTTCAGTACCAGAAAGAGGATACAATGATGTTAATATTGAATGGGATAAACTAGCCTCGAATTTCGAAGAAGCTGATCAAGCGATGGAAGATGTGGATTTAGGACCTATGATGAATTACAGTTCCCAAGTCATAATGGATTCATTCGAAGCTGGACATCAAAATAGTTTTTTCTCGCAAAATGCACAAAATGAGCATCCCGCTATGGAACCATATAAACCCGATTCAGATGGTCCATCCTATAATCGTGTCGCTACAGTTACGGAACCAGATGCATCATATAACAGTCTTGCGCCAGGAGGACCAGAATTTTTATCCGAACCATTTGGAGATGTGGCACATTATGCTGCCATGACTTTTGATGGAGAAGGAATCGATTTCAGTACACCTAGAATTTCACCTGAATATAGTGTTGAAAGTCCTGATGTAGAAATGCTTGATTTAGATGACGTTCTAAATTCAGTTGAAGAACATCGATCTGGATTCGAAGTAGCTATTCAAGAACAAGCAGATCCCGATCCAAGACTTCAAATTCATCCTCTATCCGATTATCGACAAGAATGGAAACAAGATTTGAAAGGAATTCTCAAAAATAAACATTGCGATGAACTTATCGGAATCGATATTTGTTTCAAATCTCCAGCAAAACATTGTGATTATCTTCAACATGGTATTGAAGGAGGTGATTGGCATACTTGTGTACCTTGTCACAAAGATCAAAATGTTCGAGTGGCAGATTCTCAATCAAGACTTATTGAATACACCAAATTATACTATTGTGACGAATGTGCTGCTGAGCAAAGACCACGAACAAGAGGAGGAAAAGTAGATGCGGCTTTCAAGAAAAAATACTGTACATGTACATCTCAGATGAGAAAGTCATGGTTATGTAATACTCATCGAGATGAAGCTATTATGGATGTAACGGAAAGAGCTCTAGCTGTAAAGAATTGGTTGTCTAGAAAAGGTTTGTTGAGATGTAATGGGTGTGATACGAAACGTTTTGGTTATAGGACAGGAATGTGGGCTTGTGCTTCTTGTAAAGATGTTGTATATGCTTAAGTATATAACTGGTTCAAATAGTATATTAGGAACAATATATATGTAATTTTCATGTTATTTAATGGGGGCCAGCCCCCAAACCCCCCTGGCTCGCTACGCTCGAGGTTTTCATATACAATAATTTGAAGACAGAAGTAATATTAATAACTCAAGACACTACATATAGAAGGTTTTCAACTCGCTACGCTCAAAATATTCAAATAAAATAATCTGAGAACAAATACAAGTAAAGCATCTTCATAAACCTATAACCTCCCCCCCCCCCTCAACAAACTCTCCCTAAGTATCCGACAATCTCAAACTTAGAGAGATAAACTAGTTATTCAAGACACCCGAATTCCTATTGACGAAGAACATTACTCAATGCATATTCATTTATATATTATTATCCATGGATTCTCAAGAAATAAGTTAGTCTCTCCCCCTCCCCCTCCCCACCTTCCCTTTCCTTTCCTTCTCTCATCCCACCCAAAAATCTCCAAACTCTCTCCCACAACTGTCCATACATCCAAAAGCCCTCAAACCCAAACCCAAACCCAGAATCCAAAATCCAAACCAAATATCACTCAAAACGGTTTTCACAAGTACAGAAAAAATGGGCACCAGGTACAATTCTATCAGCATCTCAAAGAAAAAAGCAGTAAAATAAAGTAGATAGCTAAGCAGAAACATTAAGATCTACTACACAACATTAAATCCCCCCCCTCAAAAGTATAACAGAAAATCCCTACCTACTTATACAAGCTCAAAATCCCATATCCATCCATCCAAAAAGTCAAGCAACATCTTTTACCCCTTCTCAATAAGTTCATTCCGTTTTTTCCCTCAAGCAATACAAATATAAAGGGAGTTCCTCCACCAAGAGCATCCACTCCCTTAGCTCGTTGTCCTCGAGATTTCGCTAATTAAAGAATATCTATATCTCATTCCCTACCCCTATTCCCACAACACACCATCCATATCTATCCCCAAAATCCCGCCAACATCACCACCACCCCCACAAAATAACTAACTCCCTTTCGACTTTTTTCATTCACACCACCCCCAATACAAACTCACCACACCCGCATATCATCCACAAGTCACAAGTCACAAGTCACAGGTCACGAACTCCATCATGCATCCGCACCTCCATCTCCATTTCTATCTCTATCTCCATCTCCATCTCCATATCATCTCATCTCATCTCTCCCTCTCCCCTTCCCCTTCCCAATAAATTCCATTCCATTCCATTCCAATTCTAACTCAACTATCCAACCATCCCCTCAAACGCCCTACTCCGCCACCACGGCAGCGGCCCCCGGAGGGCCAGCGGAGCGTCATGTCACCTCTTCTCTCAATTTTCAATGCACCTCATCCAGGCTCTTTCAACCTCTCTCCTCTCTCAATCCCCCTCTTCTCTTTCCCCCCTTCCCACCTCCTCTTTCCCACCCACCTTTTCCCCTTCCCCTCTCCCCCCTGATATCAAGAACCCCGAAGAACCTCACTCCGTAGAGGAGGAGTTGATATATCTGTATCTGTATCTATATCTATATCTGTATATATATCTGTGTGCATCTGTACTACAGATTCTATTCCTCTTCTTCGATTCAGATTCAGTAATGTCATGTGTTGTTTCTTATGGGTTGTTTGTTATGTGTTATTTATATTTATATTTGTATTGGTATATTTCACTTACTTACTTACACTTACTTACACATAGATATAGATATAGATATACACACATACTCACACTACACTACATATACATATAGATATACACCCAAACACTTACTCATACTGTACACACAATACAATGCACACAACATAACACAAAAACCTACTAATCACCAAACAAAACATTCAAATAATCCAAGAATCCCATCCATAACATTTAAAAAGGAGTATCATTATAAAAAAAAAGAAGAGGCTGAACTTAGAATATCTCCCCTCTCTACTCTCCCCTTCCCCATCTCACAAATCATTCTCTGGTTTTCCCTCCCCTTTCCACTCTCCTTCCTATCCATTCCCTCTCACTATTTTCAAGAATACATATTCCTTAAACCATGCATCTCAACTCACCCCACCACTCTCACTTATCCATGATCCATCCTTCACCATCAATCTATCCAGCTATCTATCCATCCATCCATACATCCCTCAAACAACGTATTGTATGAAGGACTCTCTCCACTCCACCAATATATGTATATCGACAGCAACTCAAATCCCCCAAAATTACTAACATCTTATTTGTGAAATCCCATCCCAACCCATCCATACCGTCCATCAATATCCATTGTATCCTCAAAGATCCACTTCGTATATCTGACCACCCATCCATCCATCCAGCCATCCATCAATCTATCCCCTTTTAGAAAATTGTTTTGGTATCTTTCCTGTGCAAATATAACAACATCTCTTCAAATTCCATAATATACGCCCAACTACCACCAATCCTTATATCTATCCCCTCTTCCACTCTTCCCCAATCTTCATCACATTCACCATTTACATGATAATACAACCTCCACAACATCCACTTTCCTTCTCACCCTCACTAACCTCCATCTTTCCTTGTGGTCCACCATTATTTGCACCACTAGCACCACCTGCCGTGTAACCAGCCATTTCCTTATTATAACGTCTGATTTCGCGAACAATATCGTAGAAAGCGTTATCGACATTAATTCTCGATTTCGCCGATGTCTCGATAAATTTGCATCCGAAATCATCTGCCAATTGTTGACCCTCTGTTATGATTGAATGATTAGTCTCAATTCTTTATACTTCCATGTTGTGACCTGCGATATCGGGTCTCACGATATAATTTTCAAATGAATGAAATGGATGAATAGATGAATGAACAAACAGACATACCTTGTTTTGAAACTTGTCTCTCACCCTCCAAATCACATTTGTTACCAACAACGATAATAGGGAAATAATCCTTATCCTTAACCCTCAAAATTTGTTGTTGAAATGTCATGATTTCCTCGAAACTTTGTCTGCTGGTAATGCTGTATACCAATAAGAAACCTTCACCCGTACGCATATATTGTTCTCTCATGGCGGAATATTCTTCTTGTCCAGCTGTATCGAGGACATCCAGTAAAGCGACTTCTTCATCGATAACGCATTGCTTACGATAGGAATCTGAATTAATAGAGAAAACAAGACGTTAGTTAAGCCACGCGATAATAAGATTAGAGAAGAGGAGAGATGGAAGAGATGTGTATCTTTACCTTCAATAGTAGGATCATATTCATCGACGAAATGACTTTGAATCAATTGAATTGTCAAACAAGATTTTCCAACTCCTCCTCCACCAACTACTACCAGCTTATATTCTCTCAAAAACTGTATCGAAGAAGCGCAAGTTAGTCAATTGAATCTAGATGCATCAAGCTATGTGATAAATGATAAGAAAGGAAAAAGAAAAGATGATAGGTTACCTTTGAAGCCATCTTTAATGATTAAAATGTATGAATTGATGTAGTTATCATCAACTTAAAATCCCCCTGAATAAAAAGCTTCGAATGCTTATCGAAGTCGAAAGGGGAAAGAGTAAAAGTTTAGGGTATCGAAATATGGATTGCGCGACAAGGTGACGACCCAGTAAGAAAAAGGTTGAAATGTTTTGAAAGTAGGTAAGGTGTAAGGTGCAAGGTGTAAGATGTAAGATGTAAGATGATAGGTGATAGGTGATAGGTGATGGGTGATGGGTGATGGGTGATGGTTGATAAGAGATTCGATAGGAATCAAGAAATTGATGGTTCGATATTGAAATTGCTTTCGATCGTTTGTAATGAGAGAAGGATGATTGATGAACCGCGAGGTAAAAGGTAGAAGAAAAAGAACCTTGTTTGTTTGTTTGTTTGTTTGTTTGTGTATTATGTAGAGATCCTTTTTGCTTGCTTGTCTTTTGTTTTTCGCAGATTGATTTTGGTAAGATGGCCCCCCCAAAAAAGGTTGAAGGTTGAAGGTTGAAGGTTGAAGGTTGTAGATGTGAAACGATAATTGATATTTCGTTGGAAGCTTTGGGAGAAATTGATGAAATAATTAAACCGACGACGGAACGGAAGATAATTGGAAATTGGTACAGAAAGCCGTTATTGAATTTGGTAACAAGGTAAAAGAAAAAAAGAAAAAAAGTACAGGCGAACTTGTATGAAGTGTGAATAGAAGTGAAGTATGAAGTTAAGTAAAGTTAAGTAAAGTCAAGTGAAGTCAAGTGAAGTAAAGTTAAAGTAGTGAATGAATGGAATAATTTCTCGTTCGTTTCTTTCCTTTCTCTCTCCTTAATTTTTCAAATCTCTCTCTTCTTTCGCCTCTTCTTCTCTCTACTCTCTCGTCACTTAATGTTCTACTGGTAAGTTGAGAATCTTCTTTTTCTTTCGTTTCTTCAGATCAGACCAGTCTGAATTTTATTGTGTAGAAAGTTGATGATTGAAAGTATCTTTTCGATAGAGACCAGAAGATAGTGTATATGATAGGAAAAGAATGTTGCTGTTGATGTTGAAAGTTTAGATTAGGGAGATGATCGCTCGGACAAAGAAACTTTGATCCTTTCTTCTTATTCTCTTAATGAACGAGGAGATATTTGTGCACAGAAGAGGATCGTGCTTTTTTGGGGGGGGAAGGGGAATTCTTTTTACGGGAATTTATGATATGATGGGTAGGTATTTGATATAAATATAATATGTATTTGATATGTTGAATGAATAACAAGTTGTAAAAGGTGGAATAGTGAAGGAATGAATCAATTTAAGCCGTATAGGATCAAGTAGTTTGATAGATTTTACGTTCCGGGGGAGGGGATATCCAGTAAGAAGTAAAAGTTACAGTTTAGACTAAAACAAAGTATAGGAATTATGAAAATACAGATATTATTTCTGCTTTCTGCTGAGGTCCTTTTAGAGAGTCTCGAGAGCGTCGAGAGAGTATAGAGAAAAGGGTACTGACTGGTAGGGGTTCAACTCGTAGGGTCGGTCGGTAATTAAAGTTTAAGATACCCAGTAGGTAAGGGTACAATATATGAGTGAAGCTAATAGCTAATAGCTATCTATGAACTTATAAAGTCGCAAAAGGGTATGAAGATGAGGTCAAGTTCAAAGTTGGAGGTCTCAGGTCTCAGGTTGCAAGCTTAATGCAAGCAAGTCGGAGGAAAATAGATGCAGATGAATCTCCAGAGAAAGTTTAACGCGGGAATCCTTTGCAAGTCAGGGCAAGCTTGAAAAGCAGGAGAGAGGGAAGAATGGGGCAACCGTGAACAGACCTCACCAAAGAATATGTGATTAAATTGATGAAAACCTTCAACTATTCGCTGTGAGAGGTTGTACGGAGTCAAATAAAAGTATAACTGGGGCCGGGGAGTGTATGAAAGGATAACCGAAATCGCGAATGGAGATGTAGAGCACCGCTTCATCAAGTGAGAGTGCTTACCGGTTACTTTGAAAGTGGAGATGTTTTTAATATGATTTAATGATTTGATGATATTGGGTATTGGATATTGCATTCGAATTATCCAAATAGAGAAACAAAATAGATGAATTGACAAATATTCAATCCCGTCGTTGTATCTTACCATATGGCTTTTCATTGATACATTGTTGTCATCCACATAGATTTATATTGATTATGATTACTACCCAGGTATGTAAGATTCGAGATATATTTCTAATATTCCAGAAGACATAGGAGCATCTAGGTATGTAGTTCAGCTCCTTTTACTGTATACAAATAAATACTCAAGTCACAGTATACCTACAAATAATCGTCATCTAATTCAATTCATTTCCATTCAATTCAAACCAACCCACTCATCAAGATCATCATCAACATCATTATCAAATTTACCAACATCTCGCATTTCCCATCTCCCATCTCCCATCTCCCATCTAATATCTAATCACCACTCTCCCATCCATTCATCCCTCCATCCCTTCATCCAAAAAAATCCCATCCTAAAAAACCACCCAAACCAATCTAATCCAATTTCCCTCCCATCAAAAAACCACACCATTCCCCATTCATCCCCGGTGTGAAAAATTATCCATCAAAATTCACAACACCATTCGAACCACAACCCCATCTAGACCCGGTCAGAACAAGTCAGCTCAAATCAAGTCAGCTCAACCCCCAAGCGCAATCGGTACCTACCTAGTATCCCATCCTATCTATCCGTGGCTGAAATCCCACGAGGTAAACGACTGTACCTCGCCACGCCTTTACATATCCACAAGAAGCTAAAGACGCCGCAAACGTGTATCGGTATTTCGCAATTGACTTTTGGCTCGCTTTGGTGATGCAATATAATACGATGGCGTACAACTAACTACTCACGTACCTACCCACATCATAGATTTACCACTCTCCGTACCTTTAGAACTTTCTTTTTTTCGTGCATTATGTTCTAGAATCCTATTGTATTTGATAGCACGATAATATACATACTCTATCTTCTGTACTCTACTCCCTATCCTCTATACATCTGTCACATCACGATTACTATAACTCACTAATCACCACATTAATACCACCCACCCTACCTAGGTAAGCATCACCAGTCATTCATTCATCCATTTCAGGGGTTAAGCGCTCTCCCTGACCCGGCGGTATAATTCCAGCCAGCTACGTAGTTCAACCCTCCGTAAATAAGTATAGGTAGCATCGTTCCGTTCACGTTCACGTTCACGTTACACCTTATATCTTATCGTCTATAGATAGATGGATACCCTCTCCCCTCTCAAGAACTAAACTTCATTTAACTACTTCCATCTCTCCCTTAATATATACTCTATCTGTACTCAATACCTACCTAGGTACCTGAACATATAAATCCCAATCTCAATCTCTAATCTCTAGCCATCAGCATCAGTATCACCATCACCATCCCTATAACCATAACTATCGACCTCATTATGAAACATATATTTCGGAACATTTTCTTTCCTCTCCAAACAATTCCCAAACCCTCACCCAAATCTCTAAATCTCCAAAAATCTCCAATTTTCATTTCACTGCCCTCACTACCCTCACTCCAATCATCCCTCTCTCCCTCCATCCATCTTCTAGAAGCAATTAATAAATTAATTTCCGATCCCATCACAATCACATCACATCAATCACATCACATCACATCACATTACAATACATACATACATACATACATACATACATACATACATACATACATACATACATATATACATACATAAATCCCATCTCATAAATCACACTTACACCTCACCCACTTACCCAAATTCAAATCCAAAACCATAACCTCACTCCTAACCTCTAAAATGACAATTCGCAACATGATTCATAATAATTTTAATCCAACATCTCTACACAGATTAGAACGGGTCATGATCCTAAAACTTTGATAGGGAGCCGAATTTTTCCCCTGAATCTCGGCGTGTGCACGGCTAGAAATTTAAACTATGTATATTTGATTTGATTTGATTTGATTTGCCCCAGGCTCAGGGGGAGGGGGGAAAATGTTAAAATCTGAAAATTTTAACGGTTATCGGTCAACAGTCAACGCAATCATTTGATTGTTCTTAATCTGACAGCGCTTGTATCGGTACTTTTACCCTATGATTCCTTGACTGACGGTAATCCCGAGAGATGAGATGAAATGAGGGGAAATTTCGAAATTTGTTATCCAACCAGGGAAATCCTTATTGAGATGTTCTAGAAATTGTTAGGAAAATGTTTGGGAGAGAGAAAAAGAGTTAAGAAATATCGCACTCCTTGTGTTCGCCTTCAACATCATCTTCTCCTTCTATCAAAACACGATGCCCATTGACATTCTTCTCTACTTCAGCTATTAAGCTTTCCAAGTATTCTTGATCCCTATTGAATTGTCAGTGATCGAGCAAAGGGATGGTCATTGACACTCAAGTAATATTTACCTTCCAACTAAAGTAACGGTATTATGTGCTTTTCCCCATCTAGGATAACTTCCAACCTTGATACCCTTTGGCTCTACTTTGGCAGCCAATTCTGTAAGATATGGTGCTACAGCACTCTCTGACATGGGAGTCGAGATCATAACTCTACAGATACCCTTGCCTTCAGGATCTGTCAACCGAGGAAGTAAAAATGGTTTCAATCCCTCCAACAATCTTTCGAAAAGTCTTGGGATACCAGGTAAGATATGAATATTGCCATTGATGCAAGCAACTGGAACCCAAAGATCTTCACATGGGAATATAACTTGCTTCGACAAATCCCGCGATTCATCTAATGGTAATTCCACCATGCGAAGTTTAGCTTTCTTTGCTGGAGAATCTTCATCCCAATTGAAGTTTGGTTGAGATGGATGAGGTTTGGATAATCTCTTCATCTTTTCATAAGTTTCTTGATGAAGCTTCAATTCAAGTCCAAACGCTCTTCCAATGGATTGATAGGTAATATCATCGTGTCTAGATTTTGTTAGTTGAGGTATATGTGTATCTCGATATGGGTTTGAAACGCACGTTGGACCAATTCCTCCAGATGTGACTATAAAATCATAGTTGTTTGACATACGCCTAACAGCTTCAATGATTTCATCTTCATCATCTGCAATAACCTCAATACGCTTTAGATTCTATTCGATAGTCAAAATCTCCTCCTTAAACACGCATTCTTTGGATAGGTATCCTACTATTCCATGGTTGAAACAAAACTTTGCAAAATATGCCGAATTTGTCTGCCAATCCCATCAATATTCAAATTTTCTTCCATATTTATATTTCGAACCTACATCGACCGTCTGTATAGAACCACATATATATTAGCCATTATGCCCCTGAAATCCTCAATACAATAATAAACTCCAAATCATCACTGACCTTTCCCCCAAGTACTTCATCTCCAATAATCAAACATGCTGCCGTATGAATGGTTCTCGAGTTACGTTCGTCGGCAGATACTGATGATGTCATGACTTTATTTGAAAATGTATATGCAGCGGCAGAATTATGAGCGTAATTTGGTAAAGGACGAGAAAGATGTCTGGCCAATTGAGAGAAGCGGGAGAACATGAATGATAGAAATATACACAGTAAGAAGAGGAAAAGAAGAAGAGAGGTCTTTGTAAGAATCAATGGGGTTGTTTATTGAAGTGGGGTTGACCGTGAGTGAGGCTTTTAGTGATTGAGTGGAATGGAGCTTCAGAGGGGTGTTTTGAACTTTGGGAGGTTACGCCAGGGTTGGATATATTTGGCGGGGTTATCCGCGTGGAGCACGAGTACGACGTGTACGGTACAACCGGTGCTACCGGTGATGCGATGCTTTGGAGGGGATAACGAATAGATAAATGGCATGTTTGAAAAGATTCCGATGTCATATCATATGTCAGCTATCAGTTGTTTGGGTAGGTTAGAAAGATTATAAATATAGGAAAGGGACCCGGAAATATAATGGAGTTAAATCCTCTTTCATGAAGCTCTTTCATCTCCTCTTCAATCATCACTTATATCTTTCTTGTCGTGGATGAGAATGCTGATATATCAGAATGTTGAGACATTCCTGTAAGTATCATGATATTAACTTCAATATTCATTGTCTATAATGGCTATGAGGACTGAACCCAGATATCTAATCTAGTTAACGGAATTCAAATGGTTTCTTTGAGAGAACTCGATGATAGTCTGGTCAGTATTGAGTCAGTAGGCTGTCTATCCTCTATCCTCTATCCTCTATATACATTTTCTCTCCATCTCCCAAGGTTCCCTTCACCAACTCTGTACCATCACAGCCAAGAGGAAAGGTTATGCTCAAACACATCCAATTTCCGTCGGATGCTCGGATTCTTCCTATTTTCCGCCTTTATCGTTAAAAGATGACAACATCAGCCCTGGTGAACGGACGAATAACGGAAGATAATGTGGAAAATCCATGAATTATTCAAATTTTCTCTTTTTTTCGACCTTTTTCGACCTTTTTATTTACATCAGATTATATATCGGAACGGCTCTATTATATCCAAGACAATCTCTTCACTTTAACTCGGAGTTTAGATGTTGAAGTGGATTAGTCATAACCAAAAAAAGTTTGTTTTCTTACCAACAATTGAACATCAATTATCGATTACCCATATCACATATTGTTATGACGAGACGTCCGACGGACCCGCTCAAAAGGCCGAATCCCATACATTGAGCTGTTACTCGTAAACAAGATATAATACTTTTTTCTTTTGCTTAAGTTTTTACTGCTTACTATTTCTAACTTTGAATCCTCTACTCACTCTTCTTCGATTTTTTGGGGATCCTTTCTTGAATATCTCATTAATTATGTCTTCAGGACCGGCTCATAGAGTTCAGTCAGCAGTGGTCGAGTATGGATATCCTCAAGGGCATCTCGGTCATCTTACAACAGAGGAAGAAGCGGCTTTGAATAACTTTAAGGTTGTTTGCGCAGAGAAGGGTTTGTACAAGCCTGGAAATGGAAGTGATGAACCTGCATCACACGAAGATGCTACACTTCTGTATGTTTCCGTTCAAGATTCTTTCCTAAGCGCCTACTAATGATTATCTTAGACGATTTCTCCGAGCGCGCCGGTTTATTGTATTGGATGCCCTTAAACAATTTTCGGATACAGAAGAATGGCGAAAAGAGAATGAATTAGATCAATTGTATGAGACTATCGATTTGGAACAATACGAAGAGACCCGCAGACTTGTAAAGTCCCCCATTCTCGACATTCATTGACACCCTTCCTAATTATCTTGATATAGTACCCACAATGGACAGGACGACGCGATCGACGTGGTATTCCTGTATACGTATTCGAAGTATCATATTTGACTGGTAAACGAATGTCTGCATATGAGAAATCCGCCCTCGATACACATACGAAAACCAAACAAGATGGCAAAACCTCTGGAAAGTTGTTGCGCTTATTTGCTTTATACGAAAACCTTACACGATTTGTTATGCCATTATGTACAGTTCTTACCGATCGAGAGCATCCTCGAACACCCATCACACAAAGTAATAATATTGTTGATATTTCTGGAGTTGGATTGAAACAATTTTGGAATTTGAGAGGGCATATGCAAGATGCAAGTACTTTGGCTACAGCTCATTACCCAGAAACTCTTGACCGCATTTTTGTAAGTTGCATATGAGTTGGAATATTGGAAACTCACTAACTTATATTGTCAGATTATTGGTGCACCAAGTTTCTTTCCAACAGTTTGGGGTTGGATTAAAAAATGGTTTGATCCAATTACAACATCCAAAATCTTCATTATCAGTCACAACGATGTCAAGTCAACTTTAGAAGCCTTTATCGAGCCTAAAAATATTCCCAAGAAATATGGCGGTGAATTAGAATTCGAATTCGGAGATATGCCTACTTTGGATCCGGCATTAGAAGCAGTTACCACTTGGAATGGAGCTGGCTCATTTCCAGGAGGGCCCATGTATTGGGTCAATACCAAAGATCAAGAATCTATTCAAGCGATCGCAGTTGGGATTAGTGAAAAGAAGGAGAGAAGGGAAGAAGTATGCGCAGTTAAGAAAACTATCAAGGATAATGATAATATGGGAACAATCGCTACAGATGCAACCACCGAAACTCCATTACCCGTCCAATCAGAAACACTCGAAGTACCAGGCGCAACACCCGCAGTCATAAATACTACCGCCGGGACCAATTCTCCTTTGAATCAAGGAATTCCAATAGATGACCTCGCGATTGAAAATGGTGAAGTAGTCTCTAATTCAAGACCTGAATTAGAAACTTTTCACACAGCTCAAGATGGATTAAACAATTTATCCATCACCAGTCCTCCAGCAGACGAAGTCCTCGTAAATGGAACAACAGAATCTTCTCATGTCACAAAAACGGCAAATCAATTAGATCCAAATCTTAACCATGATGGAGCTGGAGCCGAACCAGCGGTAGTAGCGGGAGAATTGTCAAAAGCAACGACTCAACAGGAAAGTATTCATGATGAGGTACCAGCCTTACCTATGTCTCCTGTAGCGGGCTCGGTGGCTGGTGGTTCCGAAACTTCGAGTACGCCGGGTGCGAGTGATAAAAAGGATAAGAGGAGGAGTCTTTTGGGGGGTTTGAAGGGGAAATTAACAGGTCATCATTGAGGTGATGTTTGAGCGGTGAGGGTTTGGAGTGAGGGGTAAAATGAGTAGCGAGGAGTAAGGGGGGTTGTCTGCATGATGGGATTTTGAGAGTGTGTGGAATTTATGAGATGAGATGGAATGGGATGGGATGGGGTGATGGGATGGAATGGGATTGAGATGATGAGACCAGATGAGATGAGATGAGATACACACGGAAAGTAGATACCTAATACCTAATACTTACACGTACGTATGTGGTTTGGAGTTGGGAGATATATTATTGTTATTGTTACTGATGTTGGTGGTTGTTTGGTTTGCACGTGTGGTGAAGAAGTACAAGAAAGTACCAGCGCGTTTTTATTTAGTATTGAGCAGAGATAAAGAGAGAGAAGAGCAGAGCATTATATACACAGCTCAGCTTAGCACAGAGCGTTGAATACCTATTACATTACATTTCAGGTTTACATACACGGATCTTGAGGAGAAAAGGGAAAGAATGATGAATTATCATATTCTGGCTATTCATGAGTTGTGATTTTATTATTGGATATCATGATACGGTGTGTTGTGTTGTGTTGTGCTGTAGTGGTATTGTCGTGATTGCATTTTTGATCGCTTGCGTGGTTTGGTTTGGTTCGTTGTAATTCTGTACTTCGTAAAATCATAATACCTACCATTTTCCTTTCCTGTCTTCCTTTACCTTCTATCCCATCAACCATTGCTATTCCCTTTCCCTTCCATCCTATTGCCTTTCCCTTCGATACCTTGACTTAACCCCTGTTTTTCTCTTACCATAATTACATGAAATCCCCATCCCCATACCCCATAAACGGATTGGGTGGTCTTCCACCTCCACCTCTTTGGGGTCCATCACCCGGTCCCAAAGGATCATATCTTGCACCTGGCGGGGCTTGAGGGTTGAATACTCCTCTACCACCCCCTAATCTCTGTCCTTGTCCTGCAAATAAAGGATCATCAAATGTAGGATGCATACCTCCCACTCCACCTAATCCTCTAGCTCCTGCCCCGCCTGTAAAAGAACCGGGGAAAGGATCGTTGGGTCCTAGACCTGCAGGATGTAAATCATCGTGACCGATATTGAAAGGGGAAATCGTTCCCCGAGGATCAGAGCGTCGAAGACGATTAAGATCCAATTCATCATCGAAGCCAGGGGGAGGGAAATCTCCGGCTGGGATGGGACGACGTGGTGGGTCGGCAAGGGGATCATTATATGGATATGGACGAGCTGGTGCTGGAAGACGTGGATCGGTTGTGGGAGTTGGTAAAGAATTTGGTCGAGCTTGTGTTTCTTCTCTTTCGTCATGAACCCGGGAGGCTTCACCTGCGCTCTCACCTACACCTTGTTGAGAATCTTCGTATCCTTCCTTTTGTAAAGATGGAATGAGTCTTTGGATAATACTTATTTTGAAGAGGGAAGCGAGATCTGCGATTCTGGGAGGAGAGACAAAAATTTCTTTGAGCCTTGATTTGAGATTCGAACGATCTTCTTGGTCGTTGGTGAAAGGAATTCGTAAAGGGAGCGCAGAAGTGGAAACGTAATCTCTGGCTGTGATTTCGAGACGGGTAATTTTCTCATCTCCGAGTCCTATTCCTCGGATTTCGGCCTTACCACCTAGTCGATCGATTTTGACGACGTAGTTCATAGAGGATTGGGAGTGAGCGTAGAGGAATGAGTGGGATCCAAAGGAAGAATTCCATTTCGAGGATAATCTGGGAGCAAGTTGTGCGCATTCGGCTTCTGGTGGTTTTGTTAATATTCGTACTTTGAACAAGGACTTAAACTGGAAGACTAACTGTTTTCTTGACCTTCTGCAAACCCGATGAGTCGAAATCCAACTGCGATCATACATGCGTGAGAGAATAGGGCGATGGCTTCGTATGAACTACTAATATCGGAATCGGTATCATCTTTTTGATGAGTAGGTAAAGCTTCTGCCATATGATGCAGAATGGAATCTGGACTGAGTGGATTGTTTGCCATCTTGGCGGATGAGGTTGTATTGTTTGTTTGTGATTATTTTGATGTATTGATGTATTGATGTCTTGATATTGACGATCTGAAGTGAAGTGATGCATTCAAACTTTGAAGTGAAGAGTGATAAAAAGTACAAATGAATTTAATTGTATGAGGAAACAAACGGAATGCGGGGGTGCATGGCGAAGTCAAGCTACTGCCTGAAGCTATCAACCCATGTTATGTTTAGTGACGTTTAAGTGGCGGCATACCCCGTCAAAGTCCGCTTTATACCATAGCGCAGTCTGCTCAGGGTAGGGATGTACTATTTATAATTTCATAAAGTATAGATTATTGATAAGCTCTCATTCTTATGAATTCAATTTTTATAGGATTATTTAGAGGGAAATGAAGTATATAATTCTCTATAATTTTTGATTTATTTATTTCATATTTATTCAATTCAAAAGCTAAACAAATTAATCCACTCTATAGGATATTTAAGCTATTTAAAAAATAAAGTATATAATAATAATACTATAACTTATTCTTATTGTATTTTTTTAATAATCTAGCTCTGCTTTTGTTGGAAATCATATATATGGTACTAAGCAGTATGCTGGTAACAAACATCTTTTTCTATTCCAATAACTTTGTATAACGTGCTCATCCCTAGCTCAGGGTCACAAAAATACCCCTGTAATGATTTTGGTAGCTCTAGCTAAACAGAACTACATTGTACAGGGCCTAGAACATGTAAAACTTCAATTACGCGAGTAACGCCAGTAACATCTTCGTACAACTTTTTTCCATGGCTTTCAATTGTGTCGAATAATCTTTGTATCGTTTCCGATTCAAAACATCTCCACGTCAATTGCTCTTTGAGCCACCAGTGGGTGCATGGATTGACGGGACACTTCCCAACTTTCGTTATTTTTAGCAAATTCATTCTTCAATTGTTTGATATCAGAATTCAAATTTTGATTGTTCCATCTCTAATCAAGAATTGTAACAATTCCTAAGACAAGATGGAGTCAACTGAGTCTCTATTCGAGGGACAGAAATTAGTGAAGTTACCAACGATTGTTCATGATGACCCTTTTGTCAAAGTGGTAAAGACTTTATCAATGTATGTACGCTGAAAGTTGGCATGCCATGATATTCATCTAACGTATACTCCTCTACTAGATACTTTGTCGATGAAATTGTCCTTCCCTCAACCTTTGAACAATTACGAACTACGTCTGCGGGAAACAAAATTCGAATACTAGTTGAACATCTCGTCAAAAATGTCACAAATCCTGCCATTATCAATGCAATCTTGTCAGTAGCACATCATTATCCATCGCGAATCCAGCAATAACTGAGACAATAGGACTTTGAAATGGTCTTTCTCAACTCTCGATGTAGATGATCGCGGAATCAATGAAACTCGAGCGAGCGCATGTGAAATAGTGGCATGGAGATTTCTAAGTCGTGTATCGGAAAGAGATGCTGTCGATTTTTGCTTATACGAATTACCTTCACCTACTCTTCAGCGATCAACAGATGGTGCAGCAGAAGAACCAGAGGAAAGTCAAGCTACGGAACATTCGACTTTATTGCCACAATTCAGAGAGAGGGATTCTCCTCCTAGTACAAGACCACCTAGTCAGAATAAAAAGACTGAGCTCTTACAGTCTATTTCACATATGGGATCATTCTTTACTCATGATGATGAGGATGATGATGAGGATGATCCAACATCTTCATTCACAGGATTGAATGCTCTTGAGATTGCAGCGGTAGCTGATTGCAAGAAGTTTCTCAGTCAGAGAATTGTTCAAAAGATTATAACTGGTATTTGGAAAGGAGATATAACATTTTGGGAAAGTTTAAGTGAGCACACTCAAAAGAAAGCTCAATTTTATAATAGGAAGAAGTCCGATCCTTTTTCGAGATTGAGAGTACCAAGATATATTAAAGCTTTTGAAGTTTTATTCTTTGCTTCTTTCTTATTTCTATACTATGCAGTTCTTGTTCAACGGAATCCGTAAGTCCTTCTGTCCTATCTACCCCTCCAATGTCTAACATCTTTTCAGACATTACATTACGCCCCTTGAAATTGTTCTCTATGTATGGTTTGCTGCTTTTGCATATGATGAACTTGGAGAATTCATAGATGCGGGCTCGATTTTCTATGCGGTTGATATATGGAATTCTTGTGATTTGATGATTATCTTAATAGGAGCTGCTTTCCTACTCACTCGTTCGTACTCCTTGGTCTTGGTCGAATACTTGGAAAGCATCTAACATAACATTACCTAGGTGTGATTGGCTTGACAAAAGATAGTGATAGGATTATCGGGTTAGCTTTTGACACGTTGTCTCTAGAAGCACTCTTCATGGTTCCGCGGTTAGTATGGTAATGTATCATTTGGAAAACAGGACTAACATTACTTCAGAATATTTTCACTTCTTAGTCTCCATCCATATTTCGGAACTTTAATTCCTTGTCTCAAGGCGATGGCTCACGATTTTCTTAAATTCTCAATTATTATCGTAGTTCTCTACCTCGGTTTTCTAACAACCTTTACCCTCCTCGCCCGCGATTCATTCACCTTAGGCGAAATGTCTTGGGTTCTTATCAAAGTATTTTTTGGATCCTCATACCTCGGCTTTGACATAATGGATCAAATTTCTCCTCAACTCGGTCCTCCGCTTATGCTCATTTTCGTCTGTATGACCAATATTCTTCTCATTACATCCTTGATTAGTATTCTGAGTGGCAGTTTTTTAAGAGTCGTTTCTCACTCAAGAGAAGAATATATGTTTGTATACGCAGTATATGTTCTTGAATCATCAACCTCAAACAGGCTTACACACTTTTACCCACCACTAAATCTTATCCCTCTCATCCTCATCAGACCTCTTAGACTCTTTATGAGTTCTTCTACATTAAGGAGAACTCGTATTGGGCTATTGAAAGCAACACATGCGCCAATTGTACTTGCAATTAAGATTTTCGAAGGCGTCAATGAACACATACAAGATCCATCATCTTTCCCCCGCACACCAATTGCTACAGTACCATCTACACCTCATAGCGGAGCTGGTGGAACTAATTCTTTTGGAACGACAAGTATGAGTGGAGAACCAGTATATAAAGGAAAAGCGAAGAAGAAATTCTTGACAAGTAGGACGGGTACTAATCATTCATTGCATTTTATGGATGGACCGGGTATTGGGGATGGAGAGGCGAGTCCACTTGTTAGTGGAAAGTGGGAGGGAGGTCTTAGGGGGAGGAAAGAGGGATGTTCTTCTGATGTGGGTAATGGTGGACGTATGAATGGAAAAGGAAATGGAAAACTTGATAAGAAATTGACGTTTGAGGGAGAAGATAGTGGGCTGGGAGGAGAGGAGGATGATACAGCACGAAGAATACAAAGGACAGAAGAAGAAGAAGAGAGGACAAGCGAGAGAGAAAGAAGATTAGAAAATAAAGTTGACGAATTGGGGAAGAGGATAGAGGAATTAACGAGATTGTTTATGGCGGATAAGGGATTGGGTGGGGATGATGAGATGTAGATAGATAGATGTCATGCCTAGGCCTCTGCCCAGTGAATGATATAGATAGTTACATAATCAATCCCTATATAGATATTAATCTTATAGAAAGATCTTTCTTTCTTAGTACAATATAAAGTAATTGTTGAGTTATTAATATGTAAATATCATATAATATAAATTTTTAAGGTGGTCCAAAAGAGTAATGACCAGAAAGTGGAGGAGTAGTTGACTTAGGAGAAAAAAGAGACCAAAATTGATCACCCCAATAAATTCTACGATGATAAATCAACCACTAATAAAATTATAAAAGTCAATAGCATTGAACGAATCCTTGTATAATCTTCAATCATAGTACTATTTAAACATGTAATTCTCTGAATTGAAATAGAACAATTGGATTTTTGAAGGGCTTTGTTAGTGGCCAATTACGATCTGTGTTTTTTCTCCTACATAGAGACGACGGGTATAGATTGTATAAATAACAATAAATAGTTGGCTTGTAATCTTACATACATATCTAGATACTTTTACAAAGCAAAGGGAAGAGAGAATGCAAATAGTAGAACTAGGCTAGGCTAAGCTAGACTGGGCTAAGTGCTCGATGGAATGGGGGGATGAATAAAGTCTACATAGGTAGGTGCATATATATATATATATATGTACGTGTGTAATAAATACACAAGTATCGAGCTTCTTTGCCATAGTATGTTTAATAAATTGGCATTCTTGATACATAATAGCTAGAAGAAAAATTGAAAAGAAATACGGTTTGCGAAGAAATGGGATATCTATCTATGCTTGGTATTGTAACTTTTGATGTTGGTCGTTGGTGTTTTGCTTTTTTGCTGCGTTTTTTCTTGGTGTTGGACGATTGACTGACTACTGACTGACTGGCTTTCTGCTTTTGTAAGAGGAGAGTTTTCTTTAAGGTTTTTGATTTTTGGGCGGATGGCGTGGGGGTTTGTGGTGTTGCTGCGTATCGCGTCGCATCGTAAATATGGTGAAGTAGCATTGAGATTTCAACACCACGTCAACTCCAGCATATTCATTCCCCTTTCTCTTTCGTCTCCCCTTCTTCTGAACCCCGTCCCATCCCCTTACAAAACCCCCACCAACACCCCCAACAACCTCAACACCCACGGCAACGCCGCCCCCACCCCGCTCAAATTCCAAAGCCCAAACGCATTCGTCTTGCACACCCCCACCTTTCCCCACTTCACCACTCTCTTCTCCCATTCTCTCAGCGTTAAACTTCCCGTGAACACTTTCTCCAACTCCAATGCTTGCATTGCGCTCTGCGTCGTACTAAGCGCCATATGCGGACGCATAAGATTCAAGGCTTCACCGGTAATCAAAACCCTGTTATCGAATCCTGGGAGAAGCGCGCATGGTAACGCAGAATCGTTAATGGCGGTTATGAAGGGAGAGGGCGTTTTGGATATGATTTCTGCAAAGGGCGCGCACATGATGGATTGCGAGAGCGTGAGGTAGGGGTTCCAGGCTGTGGGGCTCATGAGGCCCGCCGGGAGCGTGGTGCGGTGGAGAACACCCGTGGTGTCGGTCATGAGGGAAGTGAGGGACGGGGAGGGGGAGATGGGGTGGTACCATACCCAATTGTAGCGGCGGGAGCCGGGGGTCAGGGAGCCGTTTGGGCCGGGGATTATGTATCTGATGTTTTGTTAGGTTGGAGATGGGGTGTTTGGGAGATTGGGAGAGAGTCAAGGAAGTCAAGGATTAAGTAAAACGAGGAGGAAATTGAGTGAAAGAAAGGAAGGAAGGAAATTAAAACGTACAAAAGTATGTATCCCCCTTTGTAAGAAAAATACGTCAAACTAGGATCGAAAATCTTCTTCGTCTCTTCCGAAATCTCAGATTCCAAAACCGTTCCTCGAAATGCTACATAGCCTGCATATTCTCTCTTGACATCTGGAAAATATTTTGCTCTCAGAGAGGAATTTGCTCCATCGGCTAGTATCACCATGTCGGCTTTCATTTTGAATTCTTTGTTTGCCTCATTTTGATTCTCGTAGGTTATCTCGACGCCGCCGTCGGAAATTTTGCTGAGAGATGTAACGTTCATTCCAGTTAAGAACTCACGTTTTCCTTGGCCTTTTCCTTTTCCGTGATCTTCTTCTTCCTCTTCATGATCATTATCATCTTTCCCTTCCTCCGATTCGGGAACCACTACTTCCCCATCACAAAATTCACTCTTCAAACCATCGAAATTCCGTCGAAGACGATAATAAATCACGCTCCAACTCGTCATCTTTAATTCTCTCTTCATTTCTCTCTTGACACTGGCATCTTTATTTAAAAATTGCACGGTGGGAGAGTGGATAGACCAGGGTTCGGCAATGCGGTCGTGGGATTTCATGAAGAGTTCGAATTCGGGCCAGGTGGTGATACCGGCGGCGAGGTCGGGACGGAGGGAGGAGCTGTGTCGTTCGAGAATGGTGAGGGTGTGGGGGGTGGGGAGGTGGGAGAGCATGGTGCCGTGCATGAGGCCGGTGCTGGAGCCGCCGATCTTTAGGTTTGGAGCGGGAGGTTAGTGGGGAGGGGTTGGAGAGGGGGAGTGGAAGACTATGAAGGGAGGGGGTGGGGTGGACGGGACGAGAGGGAAGGGAAGGGAAGGGAAGTAATAAATGGATGATGGGAATTAGGATTGGACATTGGGTGATTGATGAATAGGTAAAGAAAGTACTTACAATGACGATATGCATTGGTTTTGAGTAATCCATCGTATTGATGATGTTTGAAGAGAGTGATATCACTGATATGAAATTGAAGTATGAATTTTAAAATTTGTCTGGAGAGATCAAATAAGTATAGGTAGGTAGATAGCTCTCAACCTATTGGTCCTTATCTCAAAGAAAGATCACGTTCTTTTCCTCTTTTCCACAAGACAGTCAAGGTTACCACGATAAATAAACTCGTAGTGAAGTATCTCTCAACTTCTTAAACAGATTGATAATTGAGAAATCTCAGAAACAAAATTTCCAAGAAGAAAGCTGTAATCGTTGTGGAAAAGCTAAACGCTCAATTCAAAGAGATAGATTTGTTTCCCCTAAGAAAAGTGGAGAGCTTCCTGTATGATTGCGGCACGGCATCGAATTCTACACTTCCTGTTGGGAGTACCCAGGTGAGAAGTGAATTTTGATTGGAAGACGGTAGATGGTATCACGGCATACACGGCATATGATGATAATGCCGATTTGACCGAAATGCTACTGTGTAGGTAACCTAAGATGTCGAACGGGATACGGGATAGTAAAAGAATGTGATAATAAGATCATGATGGATAATGACTACTACCTCGTATTATCTACCTACTCTTAGCGTGTGATGAGAATGGCTTGAAGGAATAGAGGGATGGAGATCCTATTAGTCAGTTTTTGTTTCGTCTTTATCCATGAATATCGTTGGGGTCGAGAGTAGGCAGAGATGATGTGGATGCTGTCAGACCATGTCGTCGGTATCACAAAATATGATAACAAGGTGGGGGAAATTCATCCGATTATATACCTTTTACTGTGTTCCAATGGTTTATCTTACGATTTATATATACGGTTATGTATATATTATATATCGCATGTTAACACAAGATAATTCAATTCCTCCCATCGGGTAGTTGTCCTACCCTACATCACATATATCAGAAGTTTAAAAGGTGGGGCGTATGTATGGAGTAGATTTTTAAGTGATGCCTACTACGACCGTTCCTCAAAATGGCAGATGAAAGAACGAAATGGGAGATCTACAATGTATGAAATGGATATTTACTAGGTATATATGTAACATCAACCAAACTACTCCACATATAATTCAATATTCAATTCTCAGATGATCCTTCACAGAAAATATACCCTACCTACCTTCAAATCCTCGGATGAAATGAAAAATACTTGGATATATATGCAACCATAATCGACCTATCATTTTCCATCCTCCATTCTCCGCCAACAATAATTCTTGGATTTCAACAAGGAACACAACATACATTCGTTGTACAGACTCCGCTAATCCTTACATAAATTTCCCACTCGTAACAGTACCTGCCTATCTATGAGCGGCTGATGATGAAATGCGTGATACACACCTGGATATAGAAATGATAAGATGTTGGACCATCCATCCTTTCGTAGAAATCTTCTCGTGGGGGGTTCATTTTATCAATCGATAATATATTTTCGCTCCATGAATGAAAAGTAGTCATGCAGAATGGAAATTCTCAACATACAACGACTGCTGCTCTTGTCGTTACCATCTTAGCAGTAATAGCTGTCATTCTTCGATTCCTGACACGAAAATTAACGAAAGCCGGTATTGCGGCCGATGATTGGTGGATCTTGATTGGGGTCTTATTGTTGATTATCACGGGTAGTCTTCTTCTCTATGGTATGTGATAGAATATTCATAGTACCAGTACCTAGGTATCCAGCATATCCATAATCATTCTTCATAGGCGTAAAATCGGATCCAAGCGGCGGCGAGACTATCGATCGCGATTCTCCTACCTTCAATTATAAGCCTCATGTCACATATCTTATAATGTCATGGGTATGCGCCATTCTTTATTTTTCAGTCGTGACGGCTATTAAAATCTCAATCCTTCTCATGTATCGTCGAATATTCTCCTCGAGTTTAGTACGGTTGTTTTGGGTCTTTATGGGTTTTATTGTCACATGGTGGTTGGTCGGTACTATTGCGACAAGTATCAGTTGTGTTCCAGCAAGTAGATTTTGGATTGGACCTTCGGCCGGTGGATGGTGTTTTAATTTCAATATCTATTGGATGGTTATGGGTGTGGTTGAAATTGTGATTGATATTGGGATTTTAATTTTGCCAATCGGTGTGGTGATTGGACTTCAAATGCCTAATTCTCAGAAAGTATTGGTTGGAGGTATCTTCCTCCTAGGAAGTTTGTATGTATACCTACATTTTTCTTCCGTCTCAGCTCATACTAACATTATCAAAGTGTCATCGTAACAGGTGTTGTACGAGTCGTTCTTGGATATGCTCCCGGTAGCCAAAATGTCGATTTTCCACGGGCAGAACTCTGGTCAGCGGTTCATGTTGGAATGGCAATCGTGTGCGCTTGTCTCCCAAACTTTCGTCCACTCTTGAATCGTATCACTGCATCAGCTCGTCGTCTATATGGATCTGCCATAACGAGTGATAGGGATCATAACGCAAGTGCTTCCAGTGGAAGTCGAAGTGCGGCATCGAAAAATAAAACGGCAGTAGAATTGATGACATTGAGTCATATTCGACGTCGAGGACAGAATGAGTTGGAGGATAGAAATGCAGATACTAGGGGATTGACTAGAAATGAGAGTGGAGACTTCCAGTCACTTCATCATGTAGAATTGGGAGGAGGGGGAATAGATGAACCTAGACCCGGAGGATTAAATGACGGTTGATGAGCAAAATTATGAATCTAGAAAAATGAAAATCGTGTTTTTCTCATCACTCGATAAGATTGAACGTTTTGTGAAAACATGGAGACTGTTGATATCATGGAAAGTTTGATATTCTGGAGGAAGATCTACGAAAAACAATACAAATAGCATTCGAGTAAGGGACCCAGCCAGGCATTATTAGCGGATGCATCTTGCCAAAAATGGTAATCTCGAGTCCATCAAAATGGTTTCAGGGTGGTTCAGGGTAGGGTGGTGCAGGGTTTAGGCTTGTTTCCCCCCCCCACGTGATCATGGACGGACCGAAGTGTATTTGAACGTCCTCCAACTTCATTTGCAAGTATGATGAGGAGTGACATTTCGCTGATATATCTTTTGTTGTTGCCAACAACTCTTAATCTTGCGTTTCTCAAAGGTATCTCCAAGTAGGGATCAGACAGCCATTGATTGAACGGAGAGATGGAAGCTATTCGCACCAAGTCACCAATGGTAATGTGTCTATCGGTCAATCGTTGAAAGTGACCCGCTCATGACGAAACCCAAGGAAATTTTGGGCATAAAATTTGAGGGAAGATCCAAAGCTCTTTTTATTGAATCGAGAGTATCGGTAGAAGTGATAGAGACTAAAGGGTACATGCATGGCGAACGTTGAGGTGGAGCAAACCAATACGAAGTTTCCGGCTCTTGGACCATCTGTTCTCACACAAAAGCCACAAGTTCTACTCTCAGACTTTCTGTAGACTTCGGTAGATAAGTTTCAGGTGACCTTATCCGCTACCCCGTCTTTATAATGCTCATAGCTTCATAACTTCAGTAGCCGACACACTAATAATATATGTTCGATTATGTGGTCGAGTAGTTCTGTGGCTATCTGTTTTTAGGGGGGGCGTGGAGGCTTTTCCGAATAAGTACCGATTTGATGGATGCTGTTATTATATTTAGTACAAGTCATTTACCGGTGGTCTGGAACAACTTGAGTTCCAGTATTCTGGTTGCCAATTATCTGTGCTGCCAGAACATATTTTGAGTTCCAGCTAGAGCTCGAAACGTTATCACCGACGTGGACATATTTTAACTTTCGAATCCGGTTCTGTTTCATTTGTTTGAATGCTGGATCTGCTTTTAATAGCTTGAACATCTAGCAATTCGTTAATGTTTAGCATGTACTTATCGACAAGATATTCATGTACGTTCTTGGTTGAGCCTGCAGGTCTGGCTTGTTTCAAAGAAAATCTTCTTATTTGGGGGATGAATTGCCACGACACTTGGAATGTTTATTATCTTTATGTTTGAATTGTATTCTTTTCAAAATCTTGATCGGTGTATTATCTTCATCAATGACCTAAGTGCTTCAGGACAGTTCAGGGTCCAGCAAACATGGCACCAACCACTAGTATCACAGCTGACAATATACCAGTAGCCGTCTTCGCTCCAGGAAAGAGATATATTGCTGCGTGTACTTCTATATTGATTGTTAATCTTGCTTGTGCACTCGATGCCACAACAATAGCAGTTGCTCTTCCAGTCAGTTATTTCTTCCAACCATTCTATTGTTTAACTCCCCTCTAACACTTTAACCTGAAAACAGACAATATCCGAAGCCCTCAATGGAAATGCAATTGAGGCTTTCTGGGCCGGTACCTCTTTCCTCCTCACTTCTACCATTTGGCAACCCGTATTTATAGCACTATCACATGTATTTGGACGCAGACCGTTACTCTTGTTCTCACTCATTCTTTTCGCAATCGGCTCTAGTCTGGGGGGAGCAGCACAAAGTATGCCTTCCCTGTTAGTAGGCCGTTGCCTGCAAGGAAGTGGTGTTGGTGGCATTCTTGCACTCACAGAAGCTTTAATAACGGATATGGTGCCATTACGCCAAAGAGGAAATGCAATGGCTCTTTTAGGAGTGGTATGGGCATTGGGTAGTGTCACTGGACCACTAATTGGTGGTACCTTGGCTGATAAAAATGCTTGGAGATGGATATTCTACCTCAATCTACCCACAATCGCAGTAGGCTTTGTAGGATGTGTTTGGTTTTTGAAATTGGATAGAAAAGCAAGAACGATAGAGGAGAAGTTGTCTGAAATCGATTACATCGGATCGATTATTTTTGTTGGATCACTAACCTCATTTCTCATCCCCTTAACTTGGGGTGGAGTGAGTTATTCATGGACAAGCTGGCATACTTTGGTACCATTGCTGATAGGAGCTACTGGACTTATCATTTTCTGCATATATGAAGCGATGCTTGCAAAGAAACCCATCATACCAACTCGACTTTTCCGCAACCCTTCCACGACAATTGCTTACTTTTGTACTTTCTTACATGGCATGATCCTATGGTCAATCGTCTATTATGCCCCTTTCTACTTTATGTCTGTCCAAGGCTACACATCAATGATGGCAGGTGTGGCCGCTCTTCCAGAAACCCTTACTATTGTCCCCATGGCCATGATTGTCGGAATCATCGCTGCTAAAACAGGAAAATACCGTTGGAGTCTATGGCTCGGATGGGCTTTAACAGCTTTTGGTTGTGGTATGCTATATCTTCTTGATGTTGGAACGCCGGTTGTGGCATGGATTTTCTTGATGCTAGGAAGTGGTATTGGTATGGGACTTCTGTATCCAGCTATGAGTTTAGCTATTCAAGCTTCGGCTCCACAAGAGGACGCTGCTACTGCAGCAGGATTGTTCACGTTCTTTAGGGCGTTGGGCCAGACAATTGGGGTGGCGATGTAAGTTATTGTCTTCTTTCTTCTTATTTTGTTTGTATGTTCCTCGATGACTTTCGGCTTTTGTTCCTTGACTTATTGCCCAGTGGTTGTTTTTTTGTTTCCTTCTGTGTACCTGCGCCTCTTTGGCAACGCCAGTAGATGAGTAGCTGCTGTATTTGCTTCCTGTCACTTGTCAATTATTGCAACTGGAGTTTCCCTTGGAGAGGTTACACACCTCGCCATTCAAACATACCTTGCTTGTTCACGCTATGCCACACCTGCCGCTGTCGAAGTCGTTCCCATTAAGATTTTTGATTACCATTCCATATTGAGCTTGTGCTAACAGTAATTAGTGGAGGTGGCATTTTACAGAATAGAATGCTTGCAGAACTCAAAGCCACTCAAGACTTTACCGTACTTGCAGCACAGTTTGGATACACTCTCGAAAAGGTGGCTGCCGATGTAGTGGCTTTAATTCCATTGATCAACGCTCTACCACCCGAAAATCCGGAAGTTGTGGACTTTAGGCTTGTATCTGCAGCGTCCATTAAGACTATCTGGTTCGCCATGTGTGCATTTGCTGTAACTGGATTGATCGCTAGTTGTTTTATTAAGAGCTATGGTCTTGACCAGGCTCTTGTAACAGATCAAGGTTTTGCAATTGGGGTAAAGAAAGTTGATCTCGAGAAAACAGAGGTGATTAAGAAGGGTAGCGAGTTTGAGACTTCGAAAACGTCTGTAAATGAGGAAGTCAAGGAGGTGATTGATTCACCTCACGTATCAGTCAATCGAAGTATCGACAAGGTGAGTGAATGGGAGAAATTGGACATTTTCGGCAACTGGAAAAGCGTTAAGTCGAATGATATAGAGAATCTGAAGCTTTCTGCTGGTGAGAGGAGGGAATACTTGAAGATGTCAGAAGAAGACGCTTGTCCTATGTCCGGAAAGGACTATTAATTAGTTGCGAGTCTTTTGAATATGAGAAGTCTTACCATTGCTTTTTGACTGATTTTATTTCTATTGGTCCCACAAACTGGTGTCCTTTCAAAATACTTTGTGCGATACTGAATGGTAATGTTTATTGCAATTTTACTTAGACACGTAGGCGACGAGACAAATTTCTTTCAACAAATCAAGTAACTCAACATCTGGGTACCATCAGGAATTTCTCTGAGTATTCATTCTTTCTATACATCCGTATCTTCTTCTACACAGTGGATTGAAACAATATTTCGTGTACATCAAAGTCATTCCATCTTCGATATCTGGAATTGCCGAATTTTGATTGGCTCGCTAGATATTTCTGTTGTTTATCCTCCACGGCTCGTCACAACCTCTGCCGTTGTTTTCATTTTCAAATCATACGGCCTCATCTTAAAACAACCTACAAATATCTTCCTAAAGTACTATTTCCTTTGCCAGGCTCTCTTGTTCTTCTTTCCTCGATTTCACAAGTGCAATATACAATCTGCAGATATTTATCACAATCACCAGGCGCATATTGAGGATTTCCATCGATATCCGGGTACTTTCTTCAACATGACGGACAAAATCTCATCTAAATCCAATATACCACATGGCGATTCGTTCAAACCTGCGCGAAAAAAGTATGAAAGAACTAAAGAGCGAAGCAAGGTCACTCAAGCCTGCGACCAATGTAGAAAGTAAGCTTTTCCGAGATTCACCCCCCTGAATTCAACATATATTCACTTCGAGATAATTACAAAACTTGGTATGATCTTACTAATAATCCCACAGAGGAAAATCCAGGTGCTCTGGTAATTTTCCATGCACTAATTGCGTTTATGATAAGAAGGAATGTTCTTATAATAACGATTATGCCCGTGGTCGGAGAACTAAAATCCTTCCAAATTCAAACTATAAACCCGACCTCCAACACAAAGTCTTCGTTGGTGGATCTAAATTAGCCAATTCTAAACCTCCAATAGAAAGAGAAGACGCGCAAATGTCACCGGTACTAGGTTCATTCGGCGAGAATCTAAATTTCAACCAAATGATGTCACAGCCTCAACAGTCGGCGAGTAATAGTCCAGTTGCTAACCTGGCCCAACAAGCTCAGAAGATGTTTGGCCCAAATGCACCTGTTTCTGTTCTTACATACGGTGATCTACCAATACCTATCAGTCAACCTGGATTGGTCACTCTGCCAAGTCCTGATGATGGTGCTAAACTTGTTCAGATTTATTTTGACGAGTTCTCCCCAAGTATACTCTATTTTCACCGACCTAGTGTTGAACGCTGGACAGATGAGTTGTTAGAGGCTGGTGGCAATTTCTTGCAAAGGGACTATCTTAAAAGCAGGAATGCCATCGTTTTTATGATCTTTGCTTCGGCTCAAACTTACAGCGCGAAATCGGAATCGTTGGATATCAGGTTAGTAAACCATCCTTCGCTCCTATTCTTCCGCTAATATTTCCATCTTCAATAGTATGCTCCACTATCAACTAGCAGACGAGCAATTGCAATCCGAAACTGGCCCACCACAATTAACTAGCGTTCAAGCTCGACTTCTCCAATGTTACTATCTTGCTGCTAGAGGTCGAATCAACCAGTGCTGGAGCACCTTTTCCAATGTCGTCAGCTTGATCTTCACGCTTGAATTAAATAGATATTATAGCAAGAGAGGTATTGTTGATTTGATTGAGGTGGAATGTCAAAAACGAGTTTTCTGGGCAGCTTTCTTTCTGGACAAATTCTTGAGTTATGCTTTGGATAGACCACAACGTCTCAAGATTGATGATATTGATCAGGTCAGCTATTTATTTCTGCTAAGTTAACACGCAAAGTTCTGCATACTCTTTGTTGGCAGATTTGTTTGGTCGTTACTTTGTCAAGATGCTAGCCCCCTTCCTCGAGTCAAGAGCACCTGCCCTCCGAATACATGGGGCTCGGATAATCTGTTCAGTTGACATTGATCCATTAACTTCAACAATCATGGCAGACATCAGCTGTCAGCTATCCTTTGTTTACACTGTGGGTATTCAGAGATGGATGGATGGATGGATATAACAGCATAATGAATATACTTGTATCAAAGAATTGACTAACAATCTAATCAGGAGTTGCCAAAGATCATCAACGACAGAAAATTCACGCACAACAACCTCATACCTGCTTCTCCAGATGATCTCTCCACAAACCTTGCATCCAACCTTCAATTCGAGTAAGTAATTTCTTCTACTGCCGGCTTCAAAAACGTTACTAAGCAAAACATCCTCCAGACTTTCAATAATCGCAAGCAACATCCTCGACGAATTCTACGGATTCCGCAAATTCGAACCTGAAGAACGTTTCGACCTTGTTCAATCATACCTCACTAACACCTTTCCCGCCTGGAAGAACAAAGCAGCCTCATTAATTCAGGTTTTAGGGTCAAATGAGGTACAAAATCGTCAAAGATCAGAATTGTGGTTATCATATCATCATACCAAGATTCTCCTCCTTCGCACTTACTTCCTCGATCCTAATTGCGATGTGGCGAAAGATGGAATGATCGGAAAGCTTACAAATGCGTGTAAATACATTTGCGATATCGTGCAGCCACGTCCTAATGGATTTATTAAAGAACATGAGAAAACGCTTTTGAAACATGAGTTTCCGATATATGCAGATTTTGTCAAATCGGTCGCTTTTAGAAGTGCTTGGGTATGTTTTATTTTGATTTCTTCTTCTTATTTCATCTGTTCTTTCTGCATGCTTTAATACTTGCGAGACTTGAAAGCTAATCTCATTATCCACCAGTTCCCTCAGTACATCATCTTCACCGCGGCAACAGTAACCAACATCACTGGCGTCAAAACCCCAGCACAAGCATCCAAACCCGACAACGAAATCATGCGCAAGATCGAAATCCTCCACGAACCTCTTAAGAAAATCGCATTTCCAGGTTCATTCATGGGACTATGTGTTTCTGTTTTGGATGAGCTGAGAATTGCGGTTGATGAGGCCATGATGCGCTGATATTGTAAGTTAGATGATGTAGACTTTGATGATGATGAATTGGTGGAGGAGCATACGAATCTGGAGCGTTATCTTATGATGGCTAGGAAGAAGTTGGAGGAGGCTGATGAGGATATAGATATGGGTGCAAGTAGATATGATTCTGATATTATGATTCGGTTTCGTTGTTGGGGCTTTGCGAGACTTGCCAATCGGATGGTAGGCTAAGATGAGCTGAAATGGGAGGGGATTGGGCTTTATTGAATGGGCTTTGTGACTTTTGGACCATACTTTTTGTTTGTCTTGGCCGGTGACCTAATCGTCGTTCTTGACGTTGTCTTCAACTTTGAGATGAAATGGGTTAATCAGACATCTTGCAGATATAACAGGGTGTCACAAAGCATATTCATATGGATATGGATATGGATGAACCATAAATCACACTTTGCGGTTTTTACAAGCAGATTGGTAGATAGTCCAAAGATTCATCTACGGCATTGATTAGTTAGTTAATATATCATTTAATGAACTAAATGTCTAAGATGTGAGGCAAGATGAAATGAGTGATGCATTGTTGGTAAGTATTAATAGTGAATACTTAATAATAATGTGAGCAGATGCAGTTCTTTTACCTCGAGGGTGCGGAAACGGATCTCAAGGCTTTGAGTCATTATTCGGCGGTGTTGAAGTTGATGACGTGGGGTTTATTAGGAATTAGTAGAGATCAGTCAGGAATTGTAGCAGGTAGATTGATGATTTGGGTAGGAGATTGGAAATGGTGTGTTCGAAAGAAGGGGATAAGCGGAGAGGGAGAGTGGATGATGGACGGGGTACAATTTGGGAGTGTGGCTGTGTAGAATGGGTAATGTAGAGAGAGTGTGCGTATGTGTGCTAACTACTGGAACGAATTTGATCGCCAAAATTTAGTGTCCAATCTGACCCATCATTACGTTTTCCATACTGACGGTGCGTTTTCAAAATGGCAGGTGTGAGTTTACGTGATAATGGATTGGGTATAATGAATATCGCGGTACTGATCTGTATTTCTATGTATGCGAAGATAACTGTGGTGACACTTGATCATAACTATTACTTAGGATTATATAGTACCATATTCGAACAATCCAGAAGTGATAACGCCGATGTGATATTTTCAACCCGAAGTATTATTTCCTGATCTCATTCAACACTCTCAGAGGATTAAACTAATAATACGTTAGTATATCTCAGTACGAACAAGTATTCATACATGATAGTCTTTTGCTTCCAGTGGAGAATCATGTATAGTACATGTGGGTATAAGAGGGGTGTCTTTGTTATTAGGATGACCGGAATTAATACTACAGAAACCTGAAGTTTACACCCAAGGTATTGGTTTTCAATACTGGAAAGGACACAAAATGCCCGGAAATTGTATATATTTCCAGCTTTTAATCACAACCTTCATCTAGTATCATTACGGCTTGACATACTCAAACTCTTGACCCAAGCAAACATAACTTATTAAGCAAATCAAATCATTTCCACTCTGCTTTCAAATTTCTCGCCCAATGACTAGAAAATTGAAATATCCTTCACTTTTGGTCGTATTCGATGTTAAAATGCATTTAAGAATCAAAGACTTTACCACTCTCATTCTGTACTGGTATTCAAGGTGTTATCTTCCGCTGGCTCACGGTGGGGTCTGTATACGAGTATGTCGGTCCAAAAGCCGAAATCTGACACTTTCGACTAGCGTTGTGATCGCCGCGGGGGAGGAAGGCCGAGCTGTTAACCGAAGTGTGCCGAATGAACTCCTATGCACTCCAGACTCAGGCGAAAAAGGCATCGTCTCTATAAAATATAGAGGTATCAGATATGTAAAACTCTTATGATAAGAATCAGTTTTCAGTCGACTTGGGCGTCTGATTGTAGGGTGACGATGTCAAAACGCGGTTATTTGAAAGAAGGGTTCACTCCATCTCACCTAACCCAGATCTGTATCTCACCTAACCTAACTAAAAATTTAGCGCAAGATCGCCTGTACCAATCATGAACGGCCAAATTTGGGTTTCAGTTTCAGTAGATATGGCATGATTGATGTAGCTCTGATTATTAAAAATATTGTAGACTATGTCAATGAGAGAAAAGCGTCAATTATCTGTATACCAATTCTCAAATCAAAATACCTTTTCATTCATTTGGTATTAATTTTTGAACCGAATTTCTACAAAAGACATTGTCGTTCTTGTTCTATTTTGGGAGTGTCAACTCCTGCTCTTCCCGTACTTCTCCCGTAACATTTGCTCCTTGACAGAATTATCTGTGCATTTAGGAGTTCATGTACCGATATCTTTGACAGAATCTAGTAGAACAACCCGACACTAAAGCAAATTGACAAATATCTCAACCCTTTCCTGGATGGTGTTGATAATAAGTATGAGAAAACCAAGGAAATCATTCCAACTATAATCACCAAGATACAATGGACCACTTGAATTGACCTTGGGACCAAAGAAAAGTGGAATTCATCGAGGAAAAGATCCAAGTGAACGAATGAAAAGGCGTAGAGCTCTTCACTTAGCCTAATGATCATCATTAGAGAAGAGACGGACTGCTATATCCTTTCAATTAGAACGTATACACATGTGACTACACTATTGAACACATACAAGCGTGGATTGACTTGTTGAGCGAGATTTGATATTTACTCTTCTCTTCCGTCCCAATTTTCTTTCTCTCTCAGGTCAGTGATTGGAAGATTTTAACCCTGAACGTAGTATTCTGCGGTCAATATTCCAATCTCGCTTTCCTTTTATTCAATTAATATAAAAACCCTACGTTTCCCCTCCCTCTTTCTCCTCCACAAAAAGAACTTGAAACTTCAATTCTTTTTGCGAAACATAAATCCGAGAGAATAAATCGTGCTCGCATTGGTAGGTATTACTATAGAATCCTGAGACTTTGGTGTCCTTTACTTGATTGAATACTAACCATACTATTTGAAGCAGCAGCAGATTTATTGAAGGCATCAAACTTCCCGTCAAAGGATAAATCTTCCAACCAAAGGATCAACCTTTCAGTTATAATATTGTCCTGCCAACAAAATGAATCAACCAGTCAATAATAATCAACCTGGTCATCCAGCCCCGATGAACCGTCGTCCTCGTCTCGCTCGTCGAAATGCCGAGGAACATGTTCCTCTTACACGCCGAGCTCAAAAAGACCGTTATTACTGTATGATTGCGGCTGATAGAGCTATCGAGTTTGCTACAATGGCTTCGAGAAATGTTTATAAAATTGGCGCTGCCCAGGTCACTGGAGACGCTCAGGCTGTTGGCAGTGCTCAAACTGTTGAAGTAATTCACACTGTTGAGATCACTCGAACTGTTGAGGTCACCGATACCCTTCAAGCTGCTGAAGCTGGCTTGAATTCTTTGACAGGCGACAGCCTCACCGGCGGCTCCTCTACTACGACTTCCTCTGCAAGCACTATCTCAAGTGTTGTAGTTGTGGATGCTCCAGCCTTTGGTGCTGCAGGTACTCCATCTTTCTCTACAGGTGGCAGTACTACCGCTATGCACGAAAACTCTCATGAGCAAGACGGAGATGAGGGAGAAGATAGTGACCACGCATTCGTTGATCAGGTCACTGGATCATCTTCAAATGGAGATATGGTATGTCTAATTTTCCATTATTCTTGTTCTTCTGTTACACTTGCTGTCTGCTGTCTGCCATATATGCAAGTTGGCATACCCCCTGTTCTGTCTTGTTTTATCAATCTTCCTCAACCTTGGACTTGAGCTTCTGATTCAATGAGAGTATTCACAATTTCCTTTATTGACTTCCCTCCCCTCCTCCTCGAGAACCCGAGAGAAAGTACAACCTCTTCATTTCTTTTTGAATTACAATTCTTTCGTTCAGGAAAGGAGTTTGAATGGCCCGTGCTTCATATAATATCATGTTCCCGCAAAATACTCAATCTGATGAGACGGTTTGATTGTCAAGAAGTTCTTGACAAGAACCTTGGGATAATGCATTCACTCCCTGAGAGTACCTGGTCCTCAGTCTCAGAGAAGCCGTACAACAAGTGTACAACTTTGAAACTCAAGAAGACATCTAAAAGAGATATAGACAGGGGACTTCAGCTCATTTGTGCAGAATGAGAAGTAGGTTGTCATGGCTACCTCTACTTTTTAGTTCACGATCATCAAGGATCGGAGGGTAACTAAACAAGAATGATCTAATTAGTGTCAAATTTGTACACCAACTAATAAATTATTGGACATATGACTCTTCTATTATCATTACCATTATCATTCTTGGCCATTACCTGTCTTATACCTGTTATTTACACTACATCTTGATTTCTTCATTTCTTTTTTTAAGAAAAGCTTGGAAGGAAATAGTTAAAAGCTAACAATGATTTAAAAAAGAACACCATCATCGCCACAGCCCGTTACATTCCGGAACCACAAGAGTTCATGGCCGAAAATGGACTCTCACCAGAGGTATGATCAAACTACTCCATACAATCTCTTAGCATCAGATCTATTTCCCTCTTCTCCATTGACAAAGAAAGGAAAAGAAGTCTTAAGCTAACATATCGAAATTATAGTCTTTTGAAATCGTAGCAGCCCTTGCTGATATGGATGAATATGACTTGACCATGCCCGCCCTCAATTGACTTCCTCTCTACCACCGATGACTCCTTTCTACTTCCGACGTCCAACGATGATAACAGAGTTTCGAATATTGAACATACAGAGCTCCTTGCCCAAATAAGCTTTGGTTTGACCAACAATGTTTCTTTCAATAGCACCGAGATTAGCCCGTATATCATACGACATTTGCGGCACTAGAGAGGAAGAGGCAAAAAGGGAGGAATAGATTGATTTTGATTTCGAGGGTCGTTGCGGTATAATGGCTATCTTACGTTGATATCTCAGCCAAGATATCCGTTACAACTACCATTAGGATACTCAACTTCTTGATATGACCTCGATGCGTCATTCAGTACATTTTTTGTCTTTTAATTTTAATTCTTGAGTAATATTGTTGGGTCTTCATACCTTCTTCCACTTGAATAATCAGGAGTGTATGCTACCCAACGATTTTACGTTTGTGGTTTTACATATGCTTGTTTGCCATACTTTTCTTCTTTACTCCAGCTTTTAAGCAGTATGATTTAGTAATTCGCTTCTTTTTCCTTTTTGGGACATAAGAGCGTGCGATACCTAATGATTTTACAATCACGACTTTTCAATAAGGTACGAAAGTACTATCATTTAAGCCTATTTAAAGTGTGCCTGTTTTTGTATCAAAAGTATCATTTAGTGACATTATCTAGTATATTGTCTTGGCACACTATTTTGGTATACTATTTAGATTTCTTCTAGTAATAAAATATGTATTAAAATTTCTGACATCTGAATGAATGTGAGCTTCACTCGGAGACTAAATTTTCCTAACCCCATAAGCAAAGATTCTGAGACTTCGCAGTAATCTGATGAGCTAGCAACCGTATACTAGTCCCTGTGAAACCAACCAATATGATGAAATCCCTAGTTATTTTCGTAATCATTCCAAAATCTTTCCTGGAAAATTTCGTTCATTATGTCTACGACTGAACTAATATCTAGCGGTGCAGAACCTTTACAGAATCTTTATACAATTTTCATGATACTATGATACTAGATCTACACTCTTTCCTAATTTTCTATAGCAATACTCATAATGAAACTAAGGGGGAGACAATCCCCTCGCTTAATCTCGATCTAGCTACAACTAGTGACCTCGCTTAGCACTTTGCTGCTTACTTGTCCTCACTTTACTCTCTTTCTCATGCCGTATTTGAATCTTTCTCCTCTTTTCACTTCTCCTCCCTTCTTCCCCCTTCTTCCTCCTTCCACAAACGAAACCAAAAACCCACAATATCCCTCCACCCCATCCTATATTCCCCTCCCTGATAATCATCTCCCCTACTAATACTGACACAAAGTCAATAATCCATTACACTTCCACTCCCCACTAGACTCTAGTCTTTAAACTTAACTCAATTCCCAGTTTTCCTATCGATGACTTCTCCACAAATCTTGAGTTTGCTCTATACATGGCTATAGCTCATGCACTTCAAATTCTCTTCTAAGTTCTACTATGAAACCATAGAAATCACCTCCTTGAATCATCTACTTCTCTCATTGATTTATTCATTCATTCATGCATTCATCACATACCTCGAATCACTCATACATAGCTTCGTCAACCTTGCAGCCTCCCAAAATGTCTATATATCTTCTTCATCCCTCCACCCTTCTATCCCACAGCTATACCTCTCTTCACCACCATTTTCTTTCCTTTCTCTTCCCTCCAAATAGCTCGAGCAATATATCCTCCTCATACAAATTCCCCGAGTTAAAAATCTCAATCCCTTCCCAATCCAATTTTGCATTTTTCAGCTCAGATCTCAGCACACATTCCCCTGCGCATCATACTCATCACCCTCAATACACAAGAAACTCGATCCTGAGATGATATTCAAATAAAGAAGTTTAGTTTCCCAATGTACACACCTCTGAAATAACCATCAATGGAGTCAAAACCTACATACCGCAGAAGTGCATTCTAAATCCTTAACTAGATAATGGAATGCCCACAAAGCCCAGTCAGTTCAAGATACACATCAAAGATAAATTTTTATAATGGAGAATCAAATCATTGATTCATAAATCACTGCTCTCGACTCGATATCCACACACCACACATCACTCATCACAACCCGCAACCTCACAGAAAAAGAAATTAATGAAATGAAGAGACAAGTGATTATGATAACACACAGAAGCATTGAATGGAATGGTGATACAAAATAAGCAGAGATTGGACGTTGTGGTTTAATTCTTATTCATGGTATTATTGCGAGGGTGCGAGAAGTTCATTTTCATGATCATGGGATCAGTGACTAAGACACTTCTCATTGTGAGATTATATTTCAATACTTTCTTGAAAGTTTCCGAGAAGCTTGACTTTTCGCGGAAACAAAGAAGTCATTGGGGATGGAACTAGTAGCAATGATCTTCGTATATGCACCAGGAGAGAAGAGAAAGTAAAGCGAAATATATTTAGTATTACTAATTGATTAGACTTATAGTGTGCCTCTGATGTGAATAAGATTACTACCCTGCTTCTTTAAACCTTTTTCTCCAATTTCTTCTCTTTGTTCCACCTTATGAGGTAGCCGTGTTGGCTGGAGGACTGGTACACGTCGATATAGTTGTCCACTGCAATTGAATCATTGACATTAGTATGATTACAAAAGATTCTTGTGTCTACCAGAAAAATGGCAATAGAAGTAGTGAAAATACTTACAGGTAGAGAGGAAGTTGAAGTCGGGCTTCCGGAAATAGTCTCTGCTTTTACTAAGACTGGAATGATAGATCCGGTCACTAAGCTGAAGACTTGGTGGTGGAGAACTGTGTGGTATGAGGTTAGTACCATGCGATATTTTGGAAGGAAAGTAAATAATTTTTGGATAGAGTTGACACCGAGAGAACAGGCTGGATTGAGTTATCCACCCATTCTAACCGGATTTGAATTCTTCCCCAACGGCCCATTTTGACACCGTGATAACATCGAGTATATGCCGTCCCACTGAGAACCCACTGGAAAGCTCAATAATCCAAGGCAAAAATTCAAGCAAAGGAGTAAAGAACTCATACCTCTTAAAATACTAGCAATTTCTCCCGAATGACTTGTAATACTCAACCAAGTATGATCATCACTTTCAAAAACATCATCCAAAACCTTCTTACTTCTAATATCCTGATCGATAGAAACTTCGCCCTCCAATGCCTTCCAGAAGGGATCATTCTCTGCGAACCCTTTCTCAATTTTATATGAGGGGAATGATTCATGGATGAAAGTGCGGTTACTTCTTCGATCACAAGTATGACCAGAAATCCCTTCTCTGAAAAGTTCTTTGACCAATGGCTTGAAAGGACGCGATTTAGGAAGAGGAAGAGTAGAGAATGTAATGTTGGAAGTTTGAAGACAGCGATAGAGTGGAGATGTATAGTAAGATTGTGGAAGTGGGATGTTTTGGAGCTGAATGCGGGAAAGCCAGTAGTTTGCTGCTTTTTGAGCTTGGGTAATCCCGTTAGGATCTAAATGAGCATCTGCCCACTGAAGAATGTTAGCTTCCTCTTGATAAGTTGAGAGGTAGGTGGTGGACTCGTGGTACGTACTGTGACAGTGGCATTACCATCCATCTCGGAATAATAACACTAAATCATTAGTTTCATCCTGCAACTATATTCTAGTCTGACAAGAGGTACATACATTCCACTATATCCATTGTTAGTGATCAATTCATCAATATATCTCTCAATCAAAAAACTTACAGCAGGAGTTCCATAATAAGTCTCAGCAGCATTATGCCATCCTTCACCATGTCTCCCCATAAATAAAACTTTATAATTGACATTCTTCTTGGAATTTTTATTCAAAGAAGTCACATATTTCTCAAATCTTTCCCACTGAGTTGCATTTTTAGAGGCACGGGAATCCGTAGGATAAGTTCGATTTAGGAGACCAAAATTCCATTGAGTCTGTGAATACTATTAGCCTTGCAAAACCTAACACGAATACAATGAATGATGTATATCCAAATATTAAAGAAAAGATAGGAATTCATACATAATCGAAAGTCGATGGAACAGTCGTCGCTTCATCTTGTAAAAAGAATCCTGGTACAGCAGTATAATTTATCCAACTCTTATCATGAGATCCGGAATTTGATCGAGCATCATAGTAAGGAGCTGGAGTAGCATGAGGAAACTGAGCACCCGGAATCGCACCCACAACCGAGAGAAAGCTCAAGCAAACCGTTAGAGAAAGCATAATGACAAACGATATGTTGATTAATTTCAAAACCGACAACTGAAATATTCCATTGCCAAGAGTAGGAATTCATCGTCCTTTTATATACAAATGTAAAAACCTAATCTCCATATGCATCTAGGATACATATTGAAATGCATCCCAAAGATGGCAAAAAGTAAATTATCTCTGCAGGTACAAAAAGTTCGGATGAAGTTAAGGTCCTATGGTTGATGCACGTGGAGGAGAACATCCCACTTAGCTTAATGGGGAAAAGCGGGGTATATCCATGAATATTGGCGGAGATGCTTCCCTTGTGGTGAGTGAAGCCGAAGGTTATACAGTTTGCCACGTGATGAGTTGATGAAATGAAAGAAAATGAAGACATTTTGTATAATTTCCCTCCGAGATCTTTGACGGTCCCCAGAATGTATGTTTGCTAAGTGTGTCGTTCGAGTCGGCGGCAGAGACCAAGAATCAATGAGGTATTATTCACGTGACTATACGAAACATTCAAGACCTCGCAGGTTCTTGAAGTTTGGTTGCGCTCGTACAGTCGATGGAAAGTTGTACATATTATTACCAACTGCTAGAACTCAAAAGTAAAGCGATAGAAGAAATACATTTATAAGATTAGAAAGATAAACTCGCCTTATCGGGTAAGAATATCCATCTCTCCTCTGATTCGTCAGATAAGATTAACACTTCACTCCAAATCGAGGGGATTTGCAATCAAGCGTATTTCATACATCTCAACGACATCCATCCTAGCGACTTATTTGATGTGAACATATCTAGACAATGAGGTTCCTCTATTCCTAGACTCCTCGATTAAATTACTGTATACTTCTAAGCAGTCTACGACATACCCAGTAATAACGACGAATACCTCCCACTCCAAAGGAATGGCAACCTCAGAATCATTTCTCTATTCCTTATGGGATATGATTGAAAATACCACTCACTACATAAACACAACACACATACCCATATTAGGAGAGTGGTCCCTCCGATCGATTTTCCAGATTGGTTTGATATGGTATCTTGTGATCAAGCTATCCACTCGAAGTACTCAGCTCGAGGAGTACAGGAAACGGCTTCAAAATGCCGAAGCACAGATTCAACGAGATGAAGAATCCCGGAAAGAAGTTTCAGAGATAGCTTCGGATCTTAAGGGGATGTTAGAAGGGAAATCGGGGATGCTTAAGAATAATCATGAGCTGGCTTCGATTGTGGAAAAAGTGGATGGAATTTCCTTAGCTACGGGTTCTACACAACAGACAAATATTTTTAAATCGATATCTTCTCCATCCGGTCCAAAAATGACAATTAGTCAAGTGAGTAACATGGTTCATTCCAGAATCACAATTCACAATTCAACATCCAACTAACGCCATAAAGCTCTACATCTACCCCATCAAATCTCTCCGAGGATGTTCCCTCCCCTCGGCCACCCTAACCAAAGAAGGATTTTCCTACGATCGCAAATTCATGCTCCTCCGCATCCACGATCCCAATTCCAAATGGGGTCCCTATCAAAATATGCATATATCCGAGTTTCCAGAAATGGCTCTATTCCACACCTCCATCACAGACTCCACCCTCCACGTAACCTACCACGCCCCGTCTTCCTCCTCCCAAAGCCCAACTTCTCCCCACCCAACCCTAACCATCGACCTCTCTCCCTCCACCCTCTCCCACCTCCCAGAAATCTCAGTCACCATGCACAAAAGCCCCATGACAGCCTACGACATGGGATCCACCTACAACGACTGGTTTTCCCAATACTTCAAATACCCCGTACTCCTCGCCTACGCCGGGCCCAACCGACGTCTCGTGCTCGGCAACCTCCCCGGAAAACCTGCAACCTACACTCCCCCCACTCATACCCTCCTCCAAAAAATTACCCTCCTCAATTCCCTTCTCCCCACCCCCAAACCCCCCTCCATCATCTTCAACGACTGCGCCCCCTACCTCATCATCACCCAATCCTCCTGCGACGACGTAACCAGCCGTCTCCCCTCCCCAGCCCCCAGAATGGACATTACAAAATTCCGCGCCAACATCATTATTTCCGGTTCGCCCCGCCCATACGATGAAGATTACTGGGGCGGGTTAACCTTCTTCCCCAATTCCTCTTCCCCCTCCAACTCCGACCCCAACTCCACTTCCCCCAAAGAAATCCTCCTAACCGCCAACTGCGGACGCTGCGTCTCCCTCAACGTCGACCACGAAACCGGCACCTCCGCCCCCAAAGAAAAAGAAGTCCTCAAACTCCTCATGAAAGATCGACGCGTAGACGACGGCATGAAATATAGTCCAATATTCGGGCGCTACGGATTTCTTGGAAATGGAGATGTCAATGAAGGGAGGACATTGAGAGTTGGTGATGCAGTGCGTGTTTCGAGGAGGAATGGTGAGAGGACAAGATTTTGTAGGTTTTTTCTTTTTTTTTTCCTTTCTTTTTTTCCTTTATTTCTTCTGTTTCCCCTTGTAATACAACAACCCCAACTCCCAAAACCCAGCTAACCACATCCATCCTCCACCCACCAGACTGGCCCGGCCTTTCTACTTAATCCAGCACATTCAAGTTCTTGGGAACTTTGTTATATACATACAGACAGCTACCTATATAGCCTATCTAGCAAGCAAATCAAGAATCTAGAGAAGATGAGACGAAAATACAAAAGGTAGCCTGGAAAGAAATGTAAATGAACTCATTCGTATAATTGTCCTATGCAGTGTTTTGTTTGTAGGCAGGAAGATCTATTTATTTACCCATTAGACTGGTCTGGTCTTTCCACCTAATCCATCTAACACATCCTAATCCATCCTCCCTAAATTTCATTCAGCTCCAGCTACCATCACGTCCTCCCAAAATCTATCATTACACTTATTATATTCAGCTATCCAGCTATCCAGCTATGTAGTACCTAGAAAACCCAAACTCAAACCCAAACCCAAACATCAAATATCAAATATCCAGTATTTACCCCCCAATCACCACCTTCTTCCATACTACCTCCCTCGCTCTACACCACAAATCACACACCACACACCACATACCACAAACCACACACCACAAACCACACACTATAAGCCCCCCTCTCCCCCCCAACTTTTAGAAAATTAAAAATGCGATCAACTATTAGTGCCCCCCCCTCCCCAAGAGGTAAATTTAGTTCAATTATTCAATTTAATCTAGTTTATTTATTTAATCTAGTTTATTCATCCGATCCAATCCAATCCACTTATATAACAAGTAGGTGGTCATAAGAAGTAAGCATGTATATTCATCTTCATATTCATCTTATTCAATATACACAAGTAACATAAACACACGCATACACACACACACAATACATTCATCCACACACATATACCAAAAAATGCATTTGATTTATTTTATTTTATTTTATTTCATCTCATCTCATCTACTCTTATTTTTCCCCTTCCCTTTCCCCTTTCTATTATTCGTTGATAGCAACCTCCATCTCCATCACCATCACTTCCACCCTTTCATCTCATTTCATTTCATCTCTCCCATTCCCCAATCCCCCCCCCACAATCCAAATCCAGATCACTACCCATCTCATCTCACCCACCCCATCCCAAACCATCTCATCCCCCCAAACATGAAAAACATAAACTTTGGTATCATAACATTATGCATGCATGCACATCCAAATAATTTCTCCAATCAATCAATCAATCCATCCATCAATCCATCACACAATCCATTACCACAAACAAATCCATCTCTCTACAAAAATTCCACAAATTTCATCCATCCATTCATACATCCCCCTATTAAATGCAAATTCTCCCCATTTGCCAATAACCAAACCATGCGTCCGTCCATCCCCGTCCCAGACCCCAAATACACGCATGCTATGGGTATATCGAGAAAAAAGAAGGGTCGAACGCCTGCCAGTTTAGCTACAACCAAACCAAAACAATGCCAAATTCGACAAAAAAACAATATTTGCCGCCGATAGAAAAAGAAAGTCATAACGACATAACGGCATAATTCATTACTTTGTCACCTTCATCTCACCTCTTCTCATCACTTCTCCTACCACATTCTCAAATCCTCATCTTCACTTCCTCACACCTACTGAGGCGCCCCAGTCCCCGCCCCTTCTTGTCCCTTCAACAAAGTCCTTAATGTAAGAACCTCTCTCCTCAACCTAGCATTTTCCTTCTTAACTCTCGCAGCTTCCTCACTACTTTCTCTCATTCTCGTAACCAATTCTTCTTTCGCACTCATTGGTCCACCCACACCATTCCCATCTTCACCTCCAGCACCACCCTTTCTACTCGCTCTGAGAGCCTTAACAATCTTCCCCAATTCTGCATTGAACTTCTCATAAAGCAACTCATTCTCCGCACTACTCTCCTTATAAAGTTGATCCAATCCTTTAACCTTGAACTCACTTGCTTGTAAACTAACTTCCAACTCCTTCTTAACCGCATCATTTCTCTCATTCAAATCTTTCACAATGTTTGGAATCTTTGTCTCTAACAACAAAACCGCTTCAGAAAGTCTAGCAATATCTGAAGTCCTAGGAATAGCAGAAACAGCATTTAATTTTGCCATTTCTTCACCAATCTTAGACAACTCATTTTGAAGAGAAGCTTCCGCTTCATTTATTGCTTTGGCTTCATTTTGTAAACGTTCGCGAAGTTTTTGTGGACTTTGAAGACGAAGACGTTGAGGAGATTTGATGGTTCCATTCAAGTTGTTTGCGTGTGATGTTATTGGACGAGAAGGATCGCGAGGAGTTCCACGGAGAGTAGGGATGTTTGATGAGAGGGAAACTGTTTTATTATGACCGGCTCGCCATTGTTCTTTAATTGGTGATGCGAATGGTGTAGAATCCAGAGAAGACATAATATTCTGGGCTCGTTCGGTTAAATTACCCATACTGCGATCGATTCGATCAGGAGATGTGATCATGGGTAGGTTTTCTTTAAGAGCAGGTGAACTTCGGTACATTAAAGATCGATCTCTATCCATAATTGAACCATTTGCTGGAATTTTCGTAATCTTTAATGGAGAGGCTGGAGCCTTTACAGGGGATGGAGTTCTTGGCGGAGAATTTGCTCTTTTATTTGGCGGTGTAATCGTAGCAGGTTGTTGTTCAGGAGATGGAGTCATTGGTACAAGTGTTGCTTGAGCCATCAAACTTTTCAGATCAGATAAAGAACTTCGACGTTTCTTCTTTGATGATCTGGTAGTACCATCATCCTTTGAATCTTCGGGTGGTGGTGATGCACCGATAGTACTAAGCCTTGATTTTGGTGCAATTGAATCAGAACTACCAGGTCTTTCATCAAATGCTCCCATAACTGTAGGTCTATCACGAGATGCTGGTCGACTTTTACGATCTGGTGATTCGATTGAATGAGCTCTCCCTAAAGATGGTTTTGATGCATATTGATCTCCAGTAGCAACACTACGAGTAGTTTTACTCAATGTTCTCCAAACTGAAGGACGATGATCAGCATCAGCTTTGGTACTACCTTGACGAAAGACGGTATCGGCAAATCTTCTTCGTAATGATGTATTTGATGTAATGGATCCGGTAGCTGAATGTATTGATCGACTTGCCACAGAACCATAATTACTACCACCTCCAAGACCAATACCAGGTCCAGGTCCCAAATCATCAAATAATTTATCGGAATCGTCGACAACACGATCTAATAAATTGATGTAGTTATGTGGTTCTCCGTCAACGACCAGTAACTCAGCAAAAGCGACTGTAAGAGAACCACGATCACCATCATTACCACACCCATCCAAGAGATCCGCCAACAATTTGATGATAGCAATAAATGCTCTCCTATTTTGTGGTGCCATTTCTCCAAATATCAATCTGACATATTCATTGAAATCTCCAGGGAATAATTTGATAGATCTTTCTTGTAAAGCATCGAGGGACTCAAGTGACATAACAGAACCCATTTGTTCCTTCCATGCCAATCTTAAAAACTTCTCAAATGCCACAAAAATGACATCAAAAGAAGTTTCAGAAGCTGCTCGAGTATCGAACGGATTTTCAATAAAAGTATTGTATAAAGCATTGACGGCCAATTCATCAGCAGCTCCTCTATTTCGTAAGTTCTTTCCAACAACGTTTCCTTTTCTTGATTGAAGAGCTGCAATATAACCGGTGAAAGTTTCCTCCAGTCGAACAAGTGGATTAACCGGTCTACCCTCTTCAAAAGGAGCTCGAACACTACCTTTACCATCCGAGAAATCTTGTATCGAATGCAAAGATCGATTACTGCCCGTTCGAACAATTTGTGGTGATTCCAACGATGGGATTTTACCCATTATCATAGGTCGCGAAATTTTACCAGGAGATGCCAATCCATTGAGACTCGTAGTTGATGGTGAACCTCCAAAACCACTATTGAGTAAACTAGAAAGAATTTTGACGGGAGAATGTGGTCGATATGATTTTGATCTATCACCCTCACATAGAACGTCGATAGATTTGAGTATTTTCGAGTAGAAAGAGGTAAAAGGTGCAGATAAGGCTGGATTACTGATATGATGTTGAAGTCGAAGTAGATCGGTTACTAAAATTATTAGTCGTGTCCTCAAAGATAATACACAACCACTTACCTCTCTTTGCAAATGTAACCATCAAGTACTCAGGAAGTACTTCATCCACATACACCCTATCGTTAAGTCCATCTATCTCAAGTCTATATTTTTCTCCTCCTACTAATGTTGTGACATTGGCTACAATATCAACACCATAATGACCCACAGGAGCACCCTTTGTACCTTTCTCGTGATCAACAACTAAACGAACAGGAGCAGGTTCTCTCCGACCTTGAACCAAATCATCAACACCTTCAGCAAAAATGGCACTATAAAGATGAATTCCAGCCGGCTTGATCGATCGTAAACTCCATCTATCGGTTTCGCGTTCAGCCTCCGAAAATCTTCCTTCAAGTCTAGCTTTGATCAATTCCTCACCCAACCTAGATGCCTTGGCTTCGTAAGCTCCTTGTAAGACAAAGTTTCGAACAGTAGCAGCTTGATTACGATCTCGTCCCATATTTGCGTCTTTTAACTCATGTAAGGAAGTTAACCAAATACATCGATTATCATCAGATGATGTAACCCTAGTATCTCCAAGAACATACCAACCAGTAAAAGAAAGGTCATAGAGATGTTTTTGTCCACCAGCTGCTGCAGTAACTGATGCCATCATAGTTTGAGCAGAAGGTTTATCAATCTCCGCCATGACACCTCGAGCTGTTTGTAAACAATCCTTATTCTTCTTCAACAAAACAATACAATCAGCGAAGAGTAGAAGTATACCTTCCTTGGTAATACCAGCACTACTACCTGTCGTGACTTCAACATGATATGGAGGTGGTAACTCTATCGTATCAACCGCCGTGATTAGACGTCCTTGAGGGTGTAATGTAGAAGGCCAAGCATCAACCAAATATCTTAATCGATTCACCACTTGTGACTTATCAGCTGCTGGTGGATCAAGTGAACATATCGAAGTAATGATATCTCTAGCCTTCAACATAGGTTGTAAAGCTGGATGTAGCACTGGAAGCGAATTGACAATATTATCAATAAAGAGACTATATCTTGGTAATCTCTGAACTGGTTCAATTACAGCCGATCTCAAACGTTGTTCCCCTGTAGCTTGTACCCGACTTGAGAAGCTACTTGGTTGCTTCATGAAGCTCGAAATGATTTGTGGAAATTCCTGGCTAGCATGGATATATTGTTGGTAACTCTCGGAAAATTGTGGGAACCATTCAAGTAAGACTTTGGCAAAGGCCAGTGCACCCGTAGGGTCCTTCAAACGACCCGAGCCACCATATCGAGATGAGGTGGAGCTGACTATTGGTGTTTCCAGATCTTGCATGGCTTCTTCCTCGGTTTCATCCATCACTTTTCGTATCGCTGATAAGAAGGTGGAATTAATTTGTAGGATTCGATCCAAACATCGTGGGAATAGCTTTTGTAGATCATCTTCCGAAGGACTGAAACTTCCAAATGCTCGACTTTTGGCTTTGGTTCGAAAATCATCTGCAATATGATTGACCAATTCATGCATCTTTATAACATAACGTTCTTCCGTATCTACCAACTCTCCCATCTCTCGTCGCAAAGCCATCTTTTGATCCTTCTGGAATGATTTACTTCGATTCAATGATGTCGGTTTCGAAGGAGCTCGACGTAATTTCGACGTAGGAAGGAATGCCACTTCTCCAAAGACCTTGACCAATGATGCATATGATCCATATTGCCTCAATGTTAGATCTGGATATTCCTCCTCATCCAAATCCCCCTCTAATTCTTGAAAAGGTGATATCGAACCTGGCGGCAGAACCAAATCCACATCCACATAATTAATATTTTGTATTCGTAAAGCCGCTTCAATATCTCTCGTTACATCTGGCGTATTTTCCACCCTCACCATCGAACTTGCCAAATCTGCCGCATGTTGTTCGCCGAATAATGTCGGTGCCGAACCTGGTCTTTGCTTCCTTGACGTATTCGCAACTTGTAATATTAATCCACTCTTCACCACCTCTGGTAACTCCTTGAAATATTTGAATAAACCGAATGCCAGACCGCGACATAATTCATCTCCTTGTTTATCGCGCGGGAGATAATTCACAGATTCGTATAGCGGTGAGTTTGGTGAAATGGTTATGCGCTGGTAAGATTGAAAACCTGCAGCGGTGAAGATGTGAAGTTGAATTCGTGAACTATTGAGGGTCGAATTGGTGGTGGTAGAAGGACCATGATATATGAGGACGGGTAGGTTGGAAAGATGAGGATCGTGTGCGTAGAATAGATTTAGATGATCGAGGGATAAAGCCAGCTCATCTGTAACTCGAACCATTGTATGAGAAAATTTGAGAGGTTGTTGAGATGTTGAATTAGGATTGGGATTTGAGAGTATGAATGGTATGGTATGGATGGTATGGATCCGAAATCGTGGGTCTCTTTAATGTGTGGCCTCCTTCATGGCGAATGGAATGAAATATATGAACCTTTTTTTTTTTTCTCAATATATTATTTGGCAGAGGTTGAAGAACACAAGATCAAAAGAACAGATGATTACTTTACCCTTGTTTGATTGATTGAAAAGATTGTGATGATGTTTTTTGACAAATCTAAATCAAAAAGAAGGTAAAGTATTTTGTGGTGGGTATTGATTTGTGGTATAGAGTTCGTTTGAACCCGACTGGTTGATTGTATTTGATATTGTACAAACAGACAAGCAGACAAACAGATGGACAGCAGATAGAAGACAGAAGACAGGAGACAGGAGACAGGAGACGGCGAGACAGATAGACAGATAGAGAGAAGTATTGTATCATAAAATTTGGGGAGGGTTGGTAAGGTACGGGGAGTGGAGTGGAGTGGAGGGGACTATGGTGATATCAAGTTATTGCGGCAGAGATGAACTTGATGAATGAGTTGAGTGAGTGGATAACGTGAGAAAATAATAATTAAGAAGGCCGGCGTAATAAAGTAAAATTCAAAATTCAAAATATAGTAAATATAGTAAATATAGTAACAGATGAGGTATTGATTTGGTTTTATTACTAAGTAGATAACCTTTTAAAATAACAAATAGAGTATTTTTATTAATCTCTTTCATTTGTTTATATCATCATCATCATCATCATCATCATTTTGGTACTCATTTTATATTTCTGTCTTTTCTATCTTTCTTACCTTTTCTATCTTTTCTTCCTTTCCTTCACTTCCCTCTCACCCCTTCACTCCTCTTCAATCCCTTTACTCATCAACCTCTACACTCTCCTCAAACATTTTTTGACGGTAAAAAGGAAAAAACGCGTTGTGGCGCATTTCGAGTATATTAGTATATATATATATAGGAGGTAGGAGGTAGAAGGTAGATATGTATGTATGTACAACACTTCAAACATCTATCAAGTGATTGTGGATCTCCTTCTTAGTATTCAAAATGACATGTATATTATATGATGGCTGGTCTTATTGATATTGAACATTTTATATTGAACAGCTGAATACATTTGTGTAGTTAGATTCATCGTTATTCCTTGACCTTTTTATTGTTATCTTCATTATCTATCTATCTATCTATCTATCTCTCTCTCTCTTCTTTTCTCCTTCTCTTTTCTCCTTCTCTCCTCTCTATAAAAAAAAGTCATAGTACCATGTAACCGCGTCCAGCCCCTCGATTTATTCTCCACGCGATGATTGGTTTCTTACTCCTTTCCAATCGAACACGAAAAACTTCCAAAAGTCCACTTACTTACCCCGCCGTCCAGCTGAGCTTGCTTGTTTGCTTATGATTTATTCACTTGACTTTTTTTAATCTTTTTTTTTTCTCTCACACCAAAAAAAGAAGAGGTTGGTGATCTACTTAAGGCTGAGTTGTCTTTGATTAAACCAATTTAATTTGAGTTACCTCTCGTTCCTTCTCTTACGCCATACACTAAAATTAAAACTAAAAAATAGAAAAAAAGATTATTCGAGAATAATATTATTGGAGATGAAAGTTTGGAATTGGTATGGAATTGGTAAATCTCGATTCTCGAGGGATGAATGAATGAGGTCAAGAGGAGATTTGGTAATGAAGATCTTATGCTAGGTATTAATGAGGGGCAGTTATCATAGACGGATATCGTAAATAGATTTAATCCCATTTTTTAACCCATTTTATTATTCCATAGTAGAGATCCCTCGAACTTAACCTTACAATATTAATTCGGAATATCTAACATCCCGATGAGATAACGAGATACCTCATTTCCAATCCCGAATATTCTTCATCTTCAATCCTGAAAACCATCACTCAATCTCTAAATAAAAGCCGAAATTATCAATCATCAATCATCTTTCAATCCGAATCTTTCAAACCTCGGCGCGCTCAACCTCCCAATCAATTCAATTCAAATTCAAATCAATACAACACCCAATCCACCAGACCGAATCTGAATTCTCACCAAAAACAAATCTTTCTCCATCCCACCACTCATACACCACCCCCCAAAATGTCAACCGAAATCCCCTTCACAGCAAATCACACTCAACAACCCTTCAAACTCCTCGAACTACCCCCGGAACTCCTCACACTTCTAGAATCCGATGTTCCTCCCACGTAAGCAAGCTTCATCCGCCCCGCTCATTCCAGCCCTCCCTCAACCACCAATCCCACACACACTAACACCCCTCCTCTCTTCACTCACAGACTCCTCCTAACCTCCTCCCCCCAACCCCCCCACCACGCACACCTCCTCGTATCTCCCTCTTCCGCCTCCACCTCAACCTCCACCTCTACCACTCAGCCCCCCTCCATCAAAAAAACCTACCTCCTCCGCCAAAAAAATACTTCCAATCCGCTTATGATCCTCTCCCCTTCTACTCACCTTTCTTCTTCTTCTTCTTCTTCTTCTTCTTCTTCTTCTTCCTCCACTCCTCAACCAAGCATCACGAGAATAGGAAGTATATCCGACACCATCGAACTAATCGCCAAAGAAGAAGAAATTATTGGTGGAGAAAAAAAGCATAAGGATATGGATAAAGAAGTTGCGAAAAAGACAACCACAGGAAAAGTAAATAAATGGCATGAGAAATTCGCTAAGAGTAGGGGGAATGGTGCTAATACAAATATGAAAGGTTGAGAAGGGAGAGGGAGGTACTGGGTTGGTTGAGGTTGGGTTTCATTTAGCGGTTCCATTCAATTACAAGGTTCATCTGTTCCTTTCCTTCTTCTTTTCTCTCGATCAGAGTTGAGAGAGAGAGAGAGAGAGAGAGAGATTGGGTTGTATTGTATTAGATTTGTTTGCATTACAACTAACTACCTGGCTGCATTAAAACAAAACATAGGGATGCGAAGACTCAACAAACCTGTACGCGGTGCATCCTACGAACCTCCAGCTCTTATTTAAGAGTCTGCAGAGCTAAGATTGAGTTGCAGATAGAATCGGAGGGATAAAGGAAAAAAAGGCTTTTGAAATATATCAAAGGATTATATTTCGATTTAGCAATAATAACATTTACAAATAGATAAATACCAGCAAAGAAACATAAATACAAAGATTACAGAAGCTCTGATTAAATTCAACATCTATTATTCATTATTATCTATATAGAGGTACGATATACAAAGTTAATCTCTTCTTTTTAGAAAAGTCTTTTTGATATAAAGCTTGTTATTACTCTTTTTTGTAATACAATCTTTCCTTTATACTTTCAGAATTCAATTATTTGAATTCTACGACTTTTATGATATAGAGAATACTATTGCCTTCAAATTAATTCTATACTCTGGGCATCGATGTTACGGGAGCTGCCTCTAGGGTCACGTGGAAGTGTCTAGAGATCTCTCGAGGTGGTTTAGACTAGACTTTAAATAGGAATTCAATAAGGTTGTAACTAATTACAATTCTCGTAACTATAGTAATGAAACTAATGATTATTCTTGAGCACAAAGCTCTACATTGTAATGAAACCCATTCCCTTATATAGACCTTCGTACTCTGATCGAATCGACAAGTCTACTCAACTACTCGAGTCGATAAGTCGAATCGTCTTTCCTTCACGTGACACTTGTCCCCGTGACCTGGTAAGACTACTGCTTATCTAATCTGTGCTCACTAGCTAACCTGTAGCTGCTATCTACTCTGTGCTTACTATCTAACCTGTGCTTACTAGCTAACCTGTAACCGCTGTATATCCTATGCCTACTATAGGATAGGTGCCAACAAAAGATAGGTACCTATCTTTTAATCACTGATTACTTATTTGGTTATTGCTACCTTTAGTTACCCTTTAATCTGACTGTCCCTATAGCGCTGTTTTCGTAGGTTCCAACACCAAGGCCTTAGGTTAATCTTATAATCTATGTTGCGGTGCGAGTACCTCCGTAACAATCGATACGATATAACGTTTTTCCTTTGATTTTCGAATTTTCGAATTTTTCGAATTGATTTGTATGTGGGTAATAGAGCTTAGGGTTTAGCTTTGCTTTACTATTTTCAATAGTTTTGATTATATATATTTAATAAGGGCTAGAGGATATTAAGCTTAGAAAGATATATAAAGAGTGTTAAAATAAGGGTGGTAGAATAGTGGTTGCATGTATTATTGACTATGTAGATTGACTTATAAGACCTAGAATCTAGACTACAAAATGGAAGATATATATATGTGTGCATATGCTATATCACATGTGATATAGCACGTAGTATATATTGTATATTTCCAATACTCCCCTAGAGAGATTATTCTCTTCTAGCTTCTGTAGTTAAATCTTATTCTATTACAAAACCTAGCATATCCTTAAATCTTTTGAATATTACTCTAGTGTATAGCTTTGTTAGTCCATCTGTAGTCATATCTTTAATATTGATATAACTAGTATTAACTAATTGTTTCTTAGTTAGATCCCTGATAAAGTGATAGTATATATCAATGTGCTTCGATCATTCGTATAGATAAGGGTTCTTAGTCAGAGCCAATACTCCTTGGTTGTTACCTAGCATCTGGACTGCCTTTTTATTACCAATATACTTCGAGTGTTTCAAGTCCTTTAGTAGTTGAACTAGCCATTGGCCTTGCTTCGCAAATATAGCTATCGAAATGTACTCTGCTTCTGCACTTGATATCGCTACAGACATTTGCTTCTTGTTTGTCCATGAGATTGGTTCATTATAGAATATTACTATACCTCCCGAAATGCTTTTTCGATTAGCTTTATTGGATGCCCAATCTGCATTTATATAGACTTTAATGATATCCTATAGGAGGTTGTAATTTTTGTATATAGTCGGCTGGATTCCCCTAAGCCCGAAGCGTAGCTTCTATTTAATGATTGATCTCAAATATCTTATAAGATTCTTAAGTACAATATTATAATACTTTACTGGATTAGATATAGTCTATACTAATCTTTTAAGACTAAAAGCGATATCTGGTTTTGTATAAACCATAGGATGAATTATACTATCGATCGCTTGCTAATACTCGTAAATATCTGTCAATTCGTCATCTGGATGTATAGATTGTAATTAGCTGTAATCAGATATTAGTATCTTTCTTAGCATATATTAACTATGAGGAATTCCGAACCATATAAGTATAGCATCTAAATACTCTTCTTAATCCATTGTTAGAGTTCTTTCTTTTTTGTTTTGAATAATATAAACTTCTAAGATCTTATTAATCTCTCTCAGATTCTTAGTATTAAAGCGAGCAGAGAGTTTTTGATAGAATTATTCAATATCTTGTTTCTATACTACAACTACAACAATATTATCTATATATATTAATAATATTAGATTCATTTAGTGATTAGTATATAAACAGGAATCGGCCTAGCTTTGTATAAATCCGGTTCCTAGTAGATACTCTTTCAATAATAAACTCCAATCTCTATTAGTTTACTTTAAGCTATAAAGACTGTAGAGTGTATAAAGAATATACTCTTGTTTTATTTGTACTCCTTAAGGGGGGGCTAAATAGATTTCCTTTTTCAAATGCGATTTAGTGAAAACATTCTTGATATCGAAATATAAGTATTCCAAATCTTCTTGTATAGTGATTACTAGAAAAAGATGAAGAGTATTCAATCGAACTATAGAAGCAAATGTTTCATTATAATCTTTCCCTAGGACTTGACTAAAACCTCAAGCCATCAATTGTATTTTGAATCTCTCTATTATATTATTCTTGATTTTTACAATAAAAACCCATTTAATTAAAACCAGATTACTCCCTTACAGAAGAATGAATTCTTCCCAGGTACCGTTTTTGATTAGAAAGTCAACTTCCTCTTGAACTGCTGTTTACCACTCCTTTTCATATTCCTTATCTATCACAGCTTCCTTATAGATCTTAGGGATTTTGATTTCCAATATCTCATTTATAAATAGTATTATATTATTATTTTCAAGAGTATTTACAAGTATAGTTGTAAGATGAGAAGTGATTATATTCTATATCCTTCTATTATTTTGTAAAGTACTTAGGATTACTATCATAGCTTGTTCGATCTGTTCATTAGGTAGCTCATTTGATATAGCAAGAAATAATCGAATTATCTTGGGAATTCCTTGCTTCTCTTGATTATTCATATTTGTATCCCTTTTCCTCTTACAAAGGTTGTACCTTGTTTCTGAGGACTGATCTCGTGATTTATAACTTTGCTCATTTTGAACAAAGTTATATTTAATGAATAAAATTAAGATAAAAGCCGGGAATATATTAATAATAGGATTTTCAGAAACTTCTTTGAGTATACTTGATATTTCTTCTATTTACTTTGGCAGGTTAGGTATCACTTTTAATATATCTAGTATTTCCCCTGCCCGCTCTAGCAAATCAAATAGCAAATCAGGGACAGAAAAGATATTACCATCTTTGTCTTTATTAAAGCGGGGAATGCTTTCTTTGTTGGTTTCCCTAGATAATTATATTTCGATAGAGTCTGGGATTACTGAATTAGATAAAATTGATGGATTAATCTAATTGAATAATGCTTCTAATAGAAACTTCGATCTGCCACAAGATTTTTGGTCTGATTCGACATTCTTTGTTCCTTGAGCTTCAATAGTACAATTCCTGAGTTTCAAATCCATATCCCCGTTCTTATAGTTTTTATCAATTATAACTCGCAAAGATCGATAGGTATAGCCTAATTCAGGTGAGTATACTTTCACATACTTGATTATATCCTTTAAGTATCCTAAGAATATCCCAAGTCTTATAGTATCACATAATTTGTCATATCTCTATCCATTTGAGATTGTCTTAAAATTGATATAAATGTAATATCGACTCCCCCAGATCTTATATTTGTTGATATCTAATATAATACTAGTAAATACCTCCAATAGGCTTTAGTTAATCTCATTTGAGTTTGGTCTAATATTGGTATAGTTTTGGATATATATATTGTGTTCTATAGCTTCATTCTAGAATTCTAGTAGTAAACAGGCTTTCTTTAATATTGCTTTTATATTAGTCTCTACTATGCGGATATTATATTCAGCTGGGCCGTTTTGATATAATAATATTATCACTATAATCTCTGATTATACTCTAGATTTCCATTCTCGAATTGATTATAATAGTTCTAGTATATTATCTATTCTAGCGGCGATCACTAATACTCCTATATTGAGCTCGATTCCTTGTTTCCATTCTTTCAATAAAAGAATCGCATTACTTTTATATCTCAAGGGGATAATCTAGTTTATTCTTATTACACTATCGATAATAAGAATAAAATATCTATATCCTCAAATAGATCTTAGGAAGAGACTAGCGATATCAAAATGAATCAATTCTAATCTCTTGAACTTTTGAGTGCTTAATTCATTCGGAATTCTATTGATTATTTTTGTAAGGGAATAGATATCATATATATCAAGAGATAAGAGGATCTTGATAGACTTCTGAAGTATAATTACTTTATATAGGTTTCTGATTTTGTTAGAGTCGAAATGATTAAAATATTAATACTAGATTAGATATCTTTCCTTTTCTGATATTATTAGTTCTTCAGAAACACTCTTTATATTATCTAAGATCTCAGCAGATAATATAGAATCTTTGTATTCTGATTTTATATACAAAATGATATATATTTCATCTTTTATTTTAATTTCAATGATCTTATCATTCTTATTGCTTTTTAATATGAAATATATCTTTTTAAGATTAAATCTCCCTTCGAATTCTATTTCGCAGATTCTCTTAATAGAAAGTAAATTAACTTCTAATCCTAGTATATATAAAACTCCATTCAAAACCATTTTTGATTTATTCTTATACATCATGTCTACTATCCCTTTTTCGTACGAGTACATAGCTCCCTCATCAACTACTATCTTTCATCGCGGTGTAATAATTAGGGTCCTGAAGAGAAAACATTAGTCAGACATGTGTGAAATAGTGCCGGAATTGGTATATTATAGGGATAGGGATGCCTTACTAATAATCTCTTCAGTAAGATGATAATACTCGGAATTAGAGTTGTCGCTACTTTTATTATTAATACTTTCTATTGAGCTTGATTTGGCTATATAGACTTTATAATCATGTTTCTCTTTTTTTTTGATTTAGGAAAGGAAAGTCAATTGTTATTGCTTCTTTTTGTATCTTATATCATATATTAAGAGACATCTTGTGTATCTAAGTGAAGAGTATTTCTATATTAAGTGTTTCGTTTTATTGTAGAGTTTATAGGTATCGAGTGTATTTGGCTTCAAGCCTGTATCTAAATTCCGATAGAGATTGTGATATAAATTGTCTCTATTTCTTCTAGCAATATATACTATCTCTATAAAACTCTTAATCTCAACTTCCTTAATTTGTAGATGTTTGATCTTTTGGTTGATTGTTAGAGTATTACTAATAATGTATATTATATTGATAATAGTTTTGTACTCATTTGGGAG